>VZRJ01004897.1:82570-124216 GCA_013397565.1 Ptilonorhynchus violaceus | reverse complement strand
CCCCCCCCGTGGGGTGGAAGGTCTGGATGTGCCCTAAATGAAGGTACTGGCCACAGGGCCGTGGATCTGTGCACAAACCTTGCTCATCCAGCAGCTCTGCGCTGCTCGCAGACGCCTAATTCGATTAAAGCCTGAAGTCTCTGGCTATCATCCCATACCTTTATTTGAGATGATTTATCATGCCATCTAAATCAATCCCTGCAGAGAGATGTTACGAGGTTTTGTTTAAAATGCTGTACACACCCTGTCCAGCGCAGAGAATGTTCTTGGCAACGGGAAAATCAAAGACTTGGAAACCGACCTTGGGAGTCTCTTCCTGCCTTTTCCTGCACACCAGCCGTGCTTTCAGCGGAGAGCGCTGAAATGCTCAGGACCTCAATATGGCTCCATTAGGGATCACACTAAGATCCTCAAGAGTTCAGAATTCCAGGGACAAGGCAAGGAGAGCGCAAGTGCACAGGGAGACACAAGAGGCATCTCTGACACAAAAAACACCCTGCTAGGACTCGTGTGTCTTGCATGTTTCCCTAGGGAGCAGAGCAGGATTTTGGCTACTGATTTCACTGGAAAAATCGGGATCTGAAATGAAAGGTGACACAATGTGCTGCCTAGGTCTATTACTGTCAGTTGTGTTGAGCTGGTAGATAATTCATGGCAAGTAATTTATATAGCACTTTTACTTATCCTGCCCTTTATCTCATCTGTGGTCAATTTGTTGGAAGTCCTTCTAATTAGAGTTGTCTTTGCCAATCACATGGTTTATTTGTATTAGCTCATTGGCTAAATGTAGCTCTTACCAGCCATTAATGATATATAACTGTTATGAGACTAGGAAGAACTCCTTTCAACTGGAAATAATTTTTGCATTATTTAAGAAAAATGGAAGTCAGATGAAAAAAGAGAGGTTTGGTTTTTTTACCAAAATTGATTTCTTTGTAATTTCTGAGGCTTTAAAAGATCTGCTATATAAAACTGAAGCAAATATAAAACTAAGTGCAGCTGAAAGCCGGTATTTCATTCTCTAAATACCACAGACAAACATTGTTATTCCCCACCACTACTACCCATTTTTCTAACCAAGTAATTTCACATTAATCAGCCCAAACTTGTGAAACGTTTTGGATGGAAAAAAAATAAAAGAAAAAAAAAAAGTCTTGTCTGTAAAATATTTTCTAGCTCTATACGTGATGATAAATTTGAAAACCATTTTCCTGAAGGATAGCAACAATATCCTTAAATGCCTTTGTTCCTTCCAGAGACCTCATTTGCTGGAGTATTTGCAGAAAAGGAGGGACAAAAGAGAGGTGAACAAAGGGGAAGTGGTTGAAAGATTGGAGTGAATTGGAATATCCCAGACAGCAAATGGAGGGCAAAAGGGAAAAGACAGATAACAGTGCCACCAAGCTTATAAGTGGATCTGTTCAGCCCTCGCCTGGGCTGGGGAAGGAGCTGCTTTGACGTTTCCTCTCCCTGGTAAAATCAGCCGATGAGTTGTGGGTGGGTAAATGAGAAATACATAACAGTATCTCCCTGTTCTGCTGGATGTCCTGGTGAATATTGGCTCAGGGCTACACCTGAGAGCAAATCCTGCAAAGGTTTACTGCATGTCTCTGTTTTGTGGGCGGCAGGTTTGGTTTCTGGGTGCTAACACACATCTTTGCCCACGGGCTCCGGGTTTCGTGCGGCTTCCAGCTCACGGGAGTCCAGTGTGGCTACTGCAGGGCTCAGCTTCAAAATCGCTGTGAAGAGCAGCCTTGTTACAGTCAGCTGGGGATCTGCCTGCTCAGATTATCCGTGTAATCCACGCAACGTGAGATTAGCGTTCAGACCTTGAGAAAAAATTTAGGTGTGTGCTTTTATTTACACCGATTTCCCTGCTGATCGATTCCTCACACCCTCCAGCAGGTAACTCCGAGACTGATTTTCTCCTCTTCATTTCTGCCATGCTAAATAATTTAACCTCTGAGGGAGTTTTGCCTCAGCAAAGCATGTAGGGGACCAGCACTGCCCGACTGAATTGCAATTATGCAGATATGTCTGCTAGGAAGGGAAACTGAGGGTTTTCCTAACTGCAGCATCCTCCTGCCACCTGGTCCCGCTGCTGCAGACAAAACCACTCCACACACGTGGCTGTGCTTTTCATTCTGGGAACTGACCGTTTTCCCCTTTCCTTCCCCCTCCCCTCCTCGCCTTCATTTCTTTTGTATTGAAGAAGCAGCATTTTATTATTTATTTTCAGTGCTCCTTGGCATAAATATTGTGCGGGGCACAGGCAGCAGGGGCGGAATCGATCCCGGAGCGGTTGGGCGGCGGGGGCCATTCGCGCCCTGAATTTAATTTCGCAAATTGATCTATGGACATGAAGACAGGTTGCAGAAGACAAACAGCCCTCTGTGCTCTGCTCTGCCATTCCCTGGCCCCCGGAGCAAGAAGGAAACCAAACTTACGGTGAAGATGTTCACTACTTTCAGGCTTTCCATAAGCAACAGCGTTAGAAAAGCCAGATGTGAAATTCAGACTCACTTGGGGGGAAGCCAGGTCTGGGTTTGGATTTGGGTTCTGGCTTGCCACAAATCTCAGCCCTAGATTCAAGCCCGTGGTAGGTTTGGCAATGTTTTGTATTGTTTGTTTATTAGGACACAAGGAGTCACATTCATCCATGCTGGTTTTTATTTAAATCAGTTAAAAACTCCAGGGGTTCTCTTCACTTTCCCTTCTCCAGTAAACCGACTGTGGGGCAATCCAGCGCAGGAACAATCATCTGTGCCAGCAGGGAGTGCAACCCTGTAGCTGGAACTGCTTCTTAGTTATAGAAAAGAGAGGGGAGCAATTTTATGTGTGAAGCCTTAATCCAGCTCCTATCTGTGACAGGGGGAATCTTCAGTCCTGGTCTGTCAAACAGGCTCTGGCTGCAAGTACTCACCCCAAGGGACAGCTGCATTTGGAGCCTTATCTAAGTTCTTCAGTCACATTGTGCCTTCAAAAAGGGGTGAAAAAAATCTTTGCCGTGCAGGCTTCCAACTGAGATTCCTCCCAACGCTTCCCCCAGAGCTGCTGAGGCAGGGGGGATGCTCCCTGCGACTTGCTGTGGCCACTGCTGGTGCCAGCTGGAGCTCAAGGACAACAGAGCATGAAAAGGAATAAATGGGATTTGGGGGTAGCATGGCTGGTGGGTTTTGTCTCACATGTGTGCATGCTGGGAATGTCTGAATCGCTAAGCGACCTCTAACAAACTTTACTAAGAAGATCTGAGACACAGGATGGTGTTTTCTTACTGTACGTTTTTAATTTTTAAGGTGTTTCCTACCAAACACACCCCGGAATCAAAAATGCCAAGATCATCCCAAAAACAAAGAGATACTTGGAGTTTAGACTAAACTTCACCTCTATTTTTCTTATGAGTGCTGTTAGATTTATTTCTTTAGGCCCAGGCAGGACCACTGTGAGCTCTTCTGCTTTTCCCGTTGTGTCAACTTTCTTTCTTCTTCTAAGTAATAAATTACCTTATAAAGACTCTTTTAGCCGTGGGTAAAACAGCGCAAGTAAGTCTGGAGTTTCCCATGCCTGACTTTGTTCTTCTAAATCTGCTGAGGGTGTGGAATAACTTAATTTTCCTTATGTCTTCCAGCATTCAGTGCTACTTTCTAGTTTTTCCTTTGAGTGATGCTCCCCAGTAATCCTGCACTGAACAAACACCTGGCATTTAGCAGTCTGCAGCCAGAGCAGGAGTTTCACCCTCCCTGTGCCACCTCTTTCCAAATGTTCACTTCCTTCCCTACTACCTGGCTGGCACTTTCCATTAAGTGAGAGGTCATGGTTTTATTTTTATTTTTAACAACTTGGTTGTTCCTGCCACCACCTCGTGGTGCTCCTGTTCCCATGTACGCACAACAGCCTTTCCAGTAATTTCCTCACATGTTTGTTGTCCTTGACTAATATAAAACAGGAGAACATTGAGTAGTTGGGGGTTTGCCTGTTGCTTCTGCGGGGTAGGTTATGCTGGGAGCAATTTATGCATGTGGGGTGGAAGAAAACACAATAGGAATAGGAAATGCAATAGGAATAGGAAATATTTTTCCTGGCTGCAGTGAGAAGTGTTGATAGAGCTGCATGTGGAGAGACCCTTGCTATGGCTTCAGCTGGGCTTAACCAAAGCCTGCTTCCTTACACTGTCCACTCAACACTTTATCTGGCTTCAAGGAGTCTTCTAAGTAGGAAAGTTTCTGAATTTTTGGGGAAAAAAATCGTATCCCAGAAATATTATTCTTCTCACACATTTTTACATGTATCAGTATTAAATTTGTTGTGTCAGCACATGTTTTTTTGTAGCTATGTTTGTCATGTCTCACTCTGGGAATCTACAGCACACTCTAGGAAGTCTGCCCAGTGCTCAGCTCTTGGTCTGAAACAGGGGAAAAAAAAGCAACTTGCATATTTCACTCACCACCAAATTCTGTTTGAAAGGGCCTAATACAGACTTTTCCTGTTACAGCAGTAAGAAAACAGTAGGTGAAATTGTAAAATGGAGTAAATGAAGTAGCAAAGTGGAGTTAGGACCCCCCTTTTCCTGGGCATGTCCTGCAGCAGCGGCTCTGGGGGCTGTGCTCCCAGGGCTGTCTTTTTAAAACACAGACACTGTGACCTGCACAAAATCTATCCTCAATCTCTCTCCGGTCCAGCACATGTCCCTGTGGCCTGAAATAGCTTTGTAGCAGTTGCACGAACCCAAATGAGTCACAAGCTGTAAAAACAACATCGGTGTGGAGGTGAACTTGAGCGTGCCCCCATCCCGAGCTCTCCTGGTGCCAATCAGATAAGTTTCACACTTCGTGGGTCCTCGTCCTTTATCATTCCTGCCCTCGTTTCAGCTACACTGAAAGGGCAGAGAAGCATGAACAAACTGTTACACTTGGCCTGACAGACATCTCTACTTTCAATTACTCCTCTGTAAACAGATTGAAGATAACAAGTGCAGCCATCTCACATGGCTCTGGCTGCAGCAGTGGGTTGCTCAGGAGCTGCTTGTACCTGCCTGCTCATCCTCACTGCAGAACCCACTGCAGAACTGCATTTCACCTCCCCTCTTTTGTTTCCACCCTCCTTTCTGTCAGGTATGACGTTAGAATTATTTGCACTCTTGTTTAATGTCAGCGAAAACCTTCAAGGAAGGATGTGAGATGCACTGACAGGTGCCAGTCACAATTTTTAAAGGATACATAAAACCACTCTTTCTTTCCAACTTCTGCTTTATTTCAGAGTTTTCCATTCAGGACTGTAAGGATTACATTTCATGCTTGACATGACTGGCCCATCATTTTTGGAGTAACACAGCCCAGCACGGCCACGGCTTGCCTTGGTGTCAGTGGCCCATGAAGCAATGGCTGTTTGTCCTTCAGTACCACCTCGGAGGCATCTGCTGCTGTGATTTATGATGAACTCCTGTTGCTGCAGTGGCAGCTGGATGTGTGGCAGGGTGTGAGTCTGGCTGCCCACCACCTTATTACTCTTCTGAATTTTGCAAGCAGCGGATCCATGATGAAGTGCCTTCGTCTGTTGTTACATCATCTTTCATTTCTGTGGTGTCTGACACAGGGATGCCCTTTTTAATGTGTCTACACAGCGTCTCCAGATATGTCAAGATGCCTCCATAAACAGGGCATAAAGAATGTTGTATTTTAGCGGTAGTGCCAGTAGCTGAAATTGTCTGAGGATATAAATGAATGGTTTTTGCCCAACTTAAAATGTTTTGTACTTTGGTGGCTGAGAAGGGAGGTGCACGTTTTTTCTGAGGGCTACTGAGTCAGTCCTTGGGAGAAGGCAGCATTTTCTCAGCTGAGGCACAGACTCTGTGCCTGATCTCTGTCCCCCTAAATTCCTGTAGCTTTCCATGGAGCTGAATCAAGCCCTTATCATGCAGCAGTTGCTGATCCTCCTCCAACTCCAGAAGCCTTTTTAGTGCATTCAGACATCATAAAGGTTTTGATTTATTCATCAAAATTTTTGCAGCAGCAAATAGAAGTGCATCCCCCTGTTTCACACTAATATGCCTGTACAATCACCCCTGCTGCTTAGATGAGGGGCTGATTTCCATGCCAGGAATCCTGCTTTGTGCCAGATTCCTTTATTCTTCTTGGAACTTTGAAGATATATTATGATGCTAATTAATTCCTTTCTCAAGGAGAGAATAATTGCAAGTATTGGAAGCAACTTCATCAATGTGGGGAGTGAAGGCAAATAGATGCTCTTTTTCCTTTTTCTTTCTTTTTTTCTTATTTCCCTTTTGATACCAAAGACCAGGAATTGATCTGACTTGTGGGTTCTGTCATTAACCCACTGGGAACCAGTTACCTGGTCAGGTGCAGCTGGGTGCCAGTCACTGGGATTTTCCTGGTGAGACAGAAGCAAACATTCATGAATGGAAAACATTAGTTCATTTTGGATCTGGACCTCTGTGGTTCCTCTGTGGATTTTAGGGGGAGGCACCAGGATGGCTGCAGCATAAACTTTCTGTTCTTTATGGATCCTCCCCTGGGAATCCCCTGACCTTTTATAAGCCTGATTTATATAATCCTCTCAGAGGACAGACTAAAGGGGGGATATTATCAGCCAATTAAAAGATTCCCTCCTGAGGAGGGTGGAAAATAGCAGACGGATGATCTATTTTTTATACAGCATCAGTTACCATTCTGTTGCTGGATGTTGCACTGAGGAAGGTCTGTGCTGTCATGTGTCTCTCCCAGACCGAAACTCTGGGAAGAGAAACCCTGTGGTGGATTCCTAAAGCTGTGTGGGTAATTAAATACTTGATGTGTGTGAAATGGACCTTTCTGACAAAATGCAACCATCAAAACTGCACTCGCTGTATCCTTATTTGCCCCTAGATGTTCCCTACCAACTGAAATTTGGATCTAGATGAGTAAGTAAACAATGTTTAAAGCCAAGGGGCTGTTATTTTATTGCTCTTTTCTAGGAATCTCCCAGCTCACACCCACACTACACCATCTCTATGGTATTTACTCACAGCTTCCTCTGATCTCCCTCTTATTTCCCTACTTCCAGCTGTTCTTTGCATCCAGTGTGCTGCCAGTTATCTTCAAAAGGGAGTGTGTCAGCCTGTACTCATGAAGATATGCAGTGCCACAGTATTTACATCAGGGTTTTGGTCACACGTGTCATACGGAAAATAAAAGATGCTACAAATGGGAAACAGTTGCTGCAGACTCCAGGGTGTTCAGTAAAATACGCTGTAAAGCATCTTGTGAAGAGGGAAAATGTTGTCTTGCACAGATAAAACTGGGTGTTTCTGAGGTTTCTGGGTAATTCTAGTTCAGAGAAATTTTTGAAAAGGGAGATTTCTACCACAGCATGTAGCGATGGTTGATTCATGACTGCAGACCTGGAAGAGAGGACAAGAAGACAGTACAGAGAAGGAGTGAGGCAGGACTAGATGAAATCTGAGAATGGTCACTGGGAGCTTGGTCCCAGGGCATGGCTTCAGGGAATGGCTGCCTTGGGCTGTAGGAGGGACCTGTCCTCCCAGACAGACACCAACACGCTAGAGACTGTCTGCTCTTAGTCTTGAGATGCTCCTGGGTGTCTTTTGAGTCTAATTTTCCCCTGTGGTCCTGGGAACTGCCTCTACTACCCGTTTGTCACTTCATCTCAAACTGTTTTGCAGAACAGGATCCAACTATCACGGCTTCCAGCCTGGTCCCGGTGTCAACATCACAGACATTTTACCACCATTCATGGCATGCCCTGATCCTATCCCAAGGGGTGTGGGTGTGTTTGGACACCTCCACTGAGGCCGATGTGCTCCTGTGGCTCCATGGGGAGGCCACACCTTTGGGCAAGGCCACTGCCTGCCGTTACTCACTGTCAGAAGCTGTGCCAGGTTCTGCATCCCACACAGACCAGAGGCTTGAGGGTCTGCAAGGCTGTGGCTGGACAGGGTGTCCAGTGCAGATGCATCCTGTGGAATGAAAGCTCCCATTATGCTGCCCCTTCAGCACACGTCTGCCTCACCCCAGTGGTGCTCATTAGTTCATGTCCAGTCAGTCCTTGGCTAATCCATCAATGCCAGTCGTGATGGATGTGCTCCTGAGGAAGGGCGTTGGCACCTGGAGCTGCTGAGTGTTCAAAATCCAGGTGGGACAAAAACTCAGCCCATCCTTCCATGACCTCAGTGGTGCCAATTCAGCAGCAATGGTGTCAGAGAGCTTTGGAAAGCAGCACAACTTCAGCCCTGACTTTATTTCCTGAGCTCAGCACAGTCAAACCTCCATCAATCAGGTCGATGGATACTTCTCAAGGTCCTTCTCCAGTCTGTGCTGCTTGGTGGATATTTCATTTTAGTTGCTGTGCTGCAGCTTTTTGCCAGATTATCTGCCACCGATGGCTTTAGGGGCAACAGCATGGTGAGGGTGTGGTGCCTGCACCTCAAATCCTGTGATCAGTTTTGGGTACCTTGCTACAAGAAAGTCACTGAGGTGCTGGAGTGTGTGCAGCAGAGTGAGTCTGGAAAGGACAGTGGAGCTGGGAAGGGGTCTGGAGCACAACTCTGATGAAGGGCGGCTGAGGGAGCTGGGGGGGCTCAGCCTGGAGAAAAGAGGGCTGAGGGAACACCTTATCACTCTCTGTGACTACCTGAAAGGAGGCTGTAGCCAGGTGTGGGTCGGTCTCTTCTGCCAGGTAACAAGTGACAGGACAAGAGGAAATTACCTGAAGTTGTGCCAGGGGAGGTTTGTGTTGGATATTAGGAAAAATTTATTCACTGAAAGGGTGGTGAAGCATTGAAACAGGCTGCCCAAGGAAGTGGTGGAATCACCATCCCTGGAATTGTTTAAAAAATGCATAGATGTGGTGCTTAGGGACATATTTTCTCGATGGGCTTGGCAGTGCTGGCTAATGGTTGGACTCAAGATCTTTTCCAGCTTTAATGGTTCTGGTTTTAGTGAAGAATTTTGTGTGAGTGTGAGTGACATAACAGCACCTGCAGACCCTGCACATCTCTCCCACGTTCCCTTCTCAGCCGTGCTCAGACAGGCAGAGTCAGAGCCACATTCTGGTTTCTCAGCAGAGCAGCAGCTCACCTCTCTCCTGCGTGCAGCGGCACCAGCGCCGGGGCTGTGGTGTGGGGGATCACGCACCCCTCTGCTCCTCCCGTGGCAGGAGACAACCCAGGCCACAAACCCCACCACTGTTTGCTCAAGGGAGGAAGACTGGTTTGCAAGATAAGGCCCTGCTGAGCCTTGGAGGTGTGATGGGGGTGAGACGCCGTGGCAGCCGCGGGGACTGCAAACGTCTCCGGGTGCTGCCCCACGGCAGCAGCACGGTGCTGACAGCTGTAACCTCCACGGAGGGGAAGCAATCACCACAAACGACCCGAAGGCAGACAAATAAAACTCATTTCACATCCCTGCTGTATTCCGTCGAGGAATCTGTATGGGAAAAGCAAATGAGAAATCCCAAGTCCCTTTTTATTGCTGCGCTGCAGAGGAGAACGTGGCACTGACCTCTGATGAGTCAGTTTAGGTTTGTGCAGGGGGAGCAGAGGTGTCTGGTGATTTGGAGAGAAGGAAGATATAAAATTGTGAGAGATGCCTGATTTAGGATGCACATGGAGTAACAGGGGCAGCAGGTGGCAAGCTAAAGATGCAATATCTTGTTACAAAACTAGCAAAATATATTTGCTGCACTTAAAATCTCAAGATGCCCTGTTGTGACAAACCTGTAAAGCGCATCACGCTGTGAGCTGGGATATCATGTTTCATTTCTTTAATGTATCCAGTCATTCGATCCTTTACAGCCTCGCTGAGGATGCCCATCCTGCTGTTTGATGTTAAATTTCAGGTCACACACTTACTGGTGAATGTTCCACCACTGAGCTCTTCAGGCCTGTGCTCTGCTTCTCACACACTGACTCACCTTTGGAATATGCCTCGGGTTTGTGAGCAAAGTCCTGGATTTGATCACTGTGATGGGGAGGAAGAGCAATTTCCTCGTTTCAGCACAAGGCTGAGCAGTGGTCGTGTAGTTTGTGTTCCTTAAAGACTTCTGAGGAGTGATCTGACAGCAGCAGACATTTTACAGTTGACTCACATAGTCCTTTCCCTTGGAACCATAACTAGAAGGACAAGATTTTGAAATAGTCAGGAATCATGAAGAATAATTAACACCCTTTCCTCTCTGTGCGTGCCTGTACCCTCTGAACTGAGACCCTGCGAGATCTCTGAGCTCAAGAACATCAGCATATTAGCAGAAAAATTAATTTTGGGACCAAAGAGAGGAAGACAGGATGTAAAGGAGGTGGAAGGGAAACCTGAAGTGATGGGAGTTTTCAAGAATTCCAGATGCTCTCGAGCTGAAATCATAAGAAATAATCACTTAATATCTGGGTAATTTGAAAAACAGATGACAAGGGTGCTAGAAAACAGCTGTTCCAAGGAGTCTAACCAGGTTATTTCTCAGAGAGGAGAAAAAAATGTCCTGTCAACTGAAGGGAAGATTTAACTCCTCATGTTCTCGTGAACCCCTGTTGCACTGTAATGACACTTGCAGATTCTAAGGCTGTTTTCTTGTTCCTTGGGACAACGTGGATCCTACTTGTTTCCATTTGTCTCCCAACACAGCCAGACCCCATTCCCCTTATTAACAATCCCTGGAGCTCAAGGCAAATGCAGCTTTCATGCCAACAGCCCCATCTATCCTCCATTTCCTTCCATTTCCCTGAACCATGCCTGTCCAGTTTACTGTGTTTGGCTTCTCTCGACGTGAGATTTTCAACTTGCTCCATACAGTTTACTCATCAGCTCTCACCCTGTAATATTTCCCGGAGTAGGAGGAATTCAGAGGGTGCTGGGGTGTCCTCTTCCAGCAGAGCATTCCTTGTTACCTGCCCTCCCCAGCCAGGACTCCCCACTGCCGAACTTGAACATCCTTACTCCCCAGATATGGAGTTTTATTTCACATTTGCCTTATTTGCATTACTCTAAATCATGACGAATCCCAGTGAATTCACTGTGAATCATGACTGAAAATTTGGGAGAAAGCAGCCTCGTGTCCTTTCATTGTTTAAAGTGGAGCATTCCCAGCGGGTAAATATCCTGTAGTACCACTGTGGAAGAGCAAATATATGAAAAACCACTTAGTACCACTAAGGGTACTAATGCAGTTAAAACATTAATCTTGCTGCAGCTGTTGTCACAACTGTCACAGGGCTTAAGGTGGTTCCCTGCAGCTCCTCGGGAGAGAACAGCACGAGTGCTTCGTGCGATCTTAAGAGCAGGAAACTGGATCCGGGGCATTTTTCATTTGGATGTACAGAAAGACATGTGCTTCCTCCGCAGGATTCCTGCAGCCAGTCCTCATCTGCACAGTATCTCTGAGAGCTTGGACAAGCCCGGGGCTGGGGGCTGGAGAGAGCAGGTGGTGGGAGCTGCTGGGGATGCTAAGCTGTGGGATTTTGTCAGGATGTTTGCAGAAAATGGGAAAAAGTCCCATGAGAAGTGACCACGAATTTCTTACAGGATGCTTGAATGTTGCTGGGAGCAGCAACAGATGTGTCCTGTTGAGCTGCTACCTTCAGTCCTTTGTGTTGATTTTTTTCCCCCTATAGGATCCTTCTTTTGGGCTGATCCCCAGCAATCAATACCTTCCCCACATTTACCTTTTGTAGCCCTCTCTTCCCAGTGTTTTAGCATCAGTCTAACTTCCTTTTCAGCTCCAATGAATAATAATTTACAGGGGGAAGAAGAGGGAGGGAAGGCCAGTTTCTTGATTGCATGGTATCCAGAAAAAATTAAAAAGTTCTACATAAGTGATGTCAGCATTGAAAGCTCTCAGGATTTTTGGGAAAATCTCAAAACTTTCAGCCTGGCACTAAGAGAGAAACCCAGCTGGGTGCAGGACCCAGAAGATGGTTTAAATCTCAATCTATGAACGCTGAAGAGAGAGAAGGGCCCTGTTCTTTCCTTACATGTCATCCCTTGGCGTGTCAGATGATTGGAGGTGGACATGGTGGGAGTGGTGGAAGGAGCAGAGGGATTTGCAGCATATTTTTGAAGGTTTCTGCTGTCTGCAGCTGTGGAGCAGTAAAACTCCTTTGTGTGATAAACTGTTCATGGAGGAAAGTGTTTCCCTTGGGCTGGGGGAGACTGTAAAGGGGACCTGTGGACCAGGCAGGACAGATGTAGATAAAAGGAGGTTTTTTTCTTGTGGTAAATATCTTAGACTCTGTGACAGATTTGTGATTCCCAGCTGTGATCATCCAGTATGCTGCACCCTAAAAGCTTCACTCAACTGCACGTTGCACACCTGCTGATTTACTGGTGTCCCTCTTCTCCAACCCCTGGAACCCCAAATCCTGCCATGGAGGTGCCCCCATTACTGACTACATTCAAATCACTTGCTGTCTCTTCACAGATATGGCTTTCACCCAAGCTGCACGTGCCTTTTGGCTGGGCACACAAAGCCAGCATTTCAGCATGGGAAAACCAACCAGCGTGTTTTCCCTCTGGATAAAAGACTGTGTCACTGGGGCTGGGGGTGAGGCTGTGACACTGCAAGCACTCAGGGTAGCGTGTCCTTAGTGGAGACCTTCCAGCTGGAGGTCACTGCTATGAGCTGGGACGCTGCAAATGAGTGTCATCCGAAATGAAACAGCTCGAGCTTCCAGTTCTACCCGAGAAACGTCAGCTCCTTCGAGGCAGCTGAAGTCGGATGTTCAGAGCAATTCCTGTCATCATCTTAACCACAGCCTGAGCTCGGGGCTGGCCATTGATGTGGGGTTGGGTGGGCACCCCATCCCGAGCTGGAGCACTGCAGTTGATTGTCATCCCTTTGCTGTGCCTTTATTTGCACGGAGCCTTGGCCAGATGCCCGGCACCGTGCCAGCAGACCGGTCCCATTTCTGCTTGTTGATAGATCTCTCCCATATCTGATACCTGGATTAACATACATTGATTCCTCCTCTGCTGGTGGACAGGGTGCTCTGAGCAGCAGCCTTGGGGCTGGCGTCTCTAGGAGGGGTTTCTGCGTCGCATTTGAAACCCTCAGCACGAACCGGCGCTAAACACAACATATATTTCAGGACTTGCTTTTCCCTGCCACTTAGTGGCTTTAAATGGCAAAATATTTTTGCAAAGACAAATTGCTTTGCAGGTACCACGCTGAGCTGCTGGAAAGGCTCCAGATGCCCGGAGGGATTCAGAATGACTCCCTGTGTTCCCGTCAACAAGGCGAGATCACTCCGAGCGTTTATTTTCCACATATGAAAATTAGAGGACTGTGAAATATTGACAACAAATTGCAGCACGGTTTCAGATTCAAGGCAGGCACGCTGCTGAAAGGCTCAGAGGTTCACAACACCTCAGCTCTCCTAGGATTAGATCCTGAGTGGTTTTTGTTTTAAAAGTGGCAAAATTAAGACCATTTTCAATATGCACAGGCTGTTTCTGAGTGAGAAACAGCTAAAGAAAGAACATTCCTCAGCAAATATCCTCTGTGCCAATATGATGAAATTTGAATGAATCTGTGACTCTGCCTCAGGACCATTAGATTTTCAAACTAAAGAAGAATTTTATGTTATAAGTTGCTTGGAGACATGGATAAAAATCTCTCCCTGGCCTCTTTTGCCCAGTTACAATCCCCAGTGCTCCCATTTTTTTGAAAAAAAAAATTTTGTGAAATTTCACAAAACAATTTTGTGAAAATTCAGGGAGTGTCTGCTGTGCCACAAACCTGGCAACAGAAAACCTGTATTTGTTCTCCAGTTTCTCACACGAGGACAATGTGGTGACCCTCTGGATGCTGGATATTCCCCACTGGAAGAATAGCAGAGATCCCAGCTCCTTTCTGCAGCACTTGCTCCCTTCCCCTCCTCTCTCTGCCAGGTGCCCTAAAGTAGAGGGGTACCTTGTGCTTTAGGTTGTTAACCCTTTTCTCCCCAGAAGTGCCGAGGAATCTGATTCACTACACGTGGGTTCAACATGCATGTTATTTATTAGGATCAGCAGCTCTGTAAAGTTAGGCAAGAAGTTGCTTTTCAAGGCCCTGGGTGGCTCTAAACATTATTAAACATGGTCATTAGAACATGCTTTTCCAACCATTGAACGGCTGTGAACATTAAATATTTTGGTTTAATAAGTGCTTGCTTTTTCAGCTGCTGAGTGGCCTTAATCTTTTTTTTTCCCCTCATTAAAAAATGTTGTTTTTCCAGCTCATGAGCCACTGAAAATACTGTTCTGTTTTTTTCTCTTCCTTTTCTTTTTTTCCCTCCTTTTTTTCTCCCCTCCCCCCCCCCTTTTTTTAAAATTCACTGATCAGTTTATTTTTATTAAAAAAAGGAGTGAGAATTTTGGAGCCTTTGGCTAAAATAACTTGTTTTCAGCTACTAGGACAAGTATAGGGCAAGGCTTAAGATAACATAATAATCAAACCTTGCTTGTGTGAACAAGTTCCACCGAGATAAGAACATGCAAACTATCCAAACATCAGCAGATTGTCTTCCCTGTGTGCTCTGAAAGGATGGATGAATCACGCTGCTGCATGCCAGTTTTCCCACCTGCCAATCAAGCATGCCCTATTGTGTCATCCCTATAGATTCAGGGGGCAAGCTATGAAGCAATCCTGGGGTCAGAGGTGAAGCCTGTGTGTTTTGGATTCAGAGCGAAGATAATGCCTTGGACTTAAATTTCATTTCCCGTATTTGTTCTCCGAGGGAGCCCAGGTTACATAAGAAGAAAGGTAATTAGGAAGAAAGGTCTTTTGCTAAAGCATTAGACTGGAAAAGGAACTTCTGCTGTGGGCTCATTGTATGGCCATGGGAAAATAATTTGTGCCATGACTGCTGCCAAACTTCTTGGGATGGTCCCTATGCCCCACCTGGCCTCCAGCTGTCTTTCCAGGAAGGAGGATGTCTCCTGTAGCTCCAGGATTCTCTGTGCTAGTGCCACAAAGTCTTGAGAATCACACCTCAGGGGACATTAACTGTCTCTGTTTAGGCAGAGAGATTGCAATCTTAGTCTTTCTGCCTAGTTCTCCCATCATATTGAATCCCAGGAATCTGCTGGACAGCCAGGCTGCCCCTTACGGTGTTGCTACCATTCCTGCTCCCATAGATCCCTGATTTTTCAGGTGGCCCTGACGGAGGAGGAGACACTGCCAGCATGGCAGGCGGTTGGCAGGAAGTGGCCAACACCTTGCTCAGCTGGGGAGCTCTCCTTAGGGAGGCCGAAAGTGGCAGCTTTCCCCTGTGGCTGGGGCATTTGGCTTTCTGCAGCTCCTAAATCACCCACTTGGAATGCTCCGTGCATCAGCCTGGAAGGGAGTCAAACCGTTTTATGAAAGCTGCAATTAGTGGCTTCCCACAAATAGCATCCAGCACTGACAAGTGGCTGCTCTGCAGTGCTGTTTATGGGCTTGTTTCAGGTAATGGAATTTCATTGCCTTTCAGGTGCTCTCGCCACAGGAAGCACATATATTTTTTCAGCTCTGTGATTTTTTCCACTAAATTGCACAAATCTTTATATTTGAGCAAGTGCATTGGAAACATTTTACTCTGCATTTATTTTGCAGTTCGAGTCCTTCACGAAGGGAAGAATAAATATTTTCTTCTGGGAAAACTGTGGGGAGAAAGCAAAGAGAGAGCAGAGATAGTGGGAAACAAAACCTAGTTTTCACAGATTGTACATCAGTGTGTCTGCACTGACTTAGTGTACGTGTGCTGATTGGTGTTGGCTGTGAGGGGATCCAAAATTCCCCCTCTTCTCCATCCCTGGCTGTGGCAGCTCCTACCAACCTCCAGCTGAACTCAGATCTGGGTTTCCATAAATCTGGCTTTCTTGGGAGACTGAGGATGTCAGAGTTCCTTGACTCTTCTCCTGCACAGTTACATGCTAATTGCTAGGGATGGAGCAAATCAACCTGGCACTTCAATGATCTCTTCAACTGTAGTTGGTTAATGATATGCAATGATGGAATCTTTATGGCTGGAAAATCTGTCCGAGACCATCGAGTCCAACTGTTAATCCAGCACCACTAAACCATATCCCCAAGTGCCACATCCACACAGATTTTGGACACTTCCAACACATTATGTTGTGCTTACTGTGGGAACAGAAGGCAAGGGCAAGTTGCACTGGTTGTGGCTGGCTCGTGTAGAATAGCAGTTTACCCGGGATGATGCACTGCCTCCAGCAATCCACATCCCTCCCCGTGTGGTCCACGCTAAGCAGGGTCCTGCTGGGCTGGTTGCACTGGCATTTGATAGGAAAAAGTATCCCACATGAATGGCAGTGGAAAGAAAGCCTGTGAGATGTGATCACTTACACTGAGCCTGTCAGGTCACGGTTAGAGGCATAAAGAGCATTTGTGAGGAAAGCTGAGCACCAAAGTGCACAGCATCCCCTTTTGTTCCTGAGCCTCGCTGAAATCACGAGCCTCAAAGGGAAAGGAAGGCCGTGAACCCAAGGAACAGGTGAATCAAAGGCAAGGTAGTCGCTCCAAGGGAGAAAAATTTGAAATCAAGGTTAGAGAAAACCCAGGCTCCTAAGAGGATAATGCAGGTAATACTATCACAGAGCACTAAAACAATACAGAACTAATTAGCTCAAATATTTGCTGACAATGTGGGTTTTGGGGGGGGGCATGGGATTTCATAAAACTTAATTAACTCATAGGGTAAATCAGTTTCATTCATTGCCACAACGGAGCCAATCAAGATAGGCTTACTGTTTGCTCATTTGGAAAACGATTAGGATTCCCATTTAGACTTAATTACAGTGCAAAGGTTGACAATTATCATCTTTGTGGAAGCACTGGATACCACAGTATCTCGGTTGAACATGTGCCTGTAATTACAGACATCATTTTCTTAGCAGAAAATGTAACCCACTTATTACCTGGATTTCATGCCTGTAATTACAGATAGTAGAAATAAAAAAAATATTAAGAAGAAGGCCGGTGCTGAGTTACTTTGGATCTTTTCATAGCAAATTACTTTGTGCAACTGTTTGTCACAAATTGAAATGTTGGGTTGTGCCTGATAGTCCTCAGGGAAGGGAATTTGTGGACATACCAAGGACTCAAACCGGCCACATGGGTCATATTTTAACACCACTGAGGGCAGCACTGCCTCGGATTGGTTTGGTTCACAAACCCTTCCTCATACCTCGCTGAAGTTTCTGGGATTACACAGGCACGTGCTTATCACTGCAGAAGCAAACTGCTGAGAGGAACTTGGTCAGTCCCGTCGGAAAATCACACCTCGATCCGAACCACAGCCCAACAGACTCACCCTGCTGACCAAGGGAAACCACATTAATGTCAAGGTTTGTGAGCAGTGCTTGACTCTGATCGTGTTTAATACTGCCAAACAAAAGTGATAAGCAGGTAGAGATTCCTGCCTTTTGCCAGCCTAAATCCCTCCAGGAGGCTGTTTCAGCTCAGCGCATCCAGGGGCTGCGCCATGGCTGAGATAAGAGAAAGTTCTCAACATTTTGCAGATACTAATTACAGATAAGGCAGGAGGTAAAATGAAGACATAATAAGCACAAGCTTGGTTCAGTGCAGTTTGTCACTACCCCTGGGCCTCTGTTTATCCCATGGGCTTGTAAAGAGGGAGGGAGAGTGTCCCACTCTCTGTGGGAAATTGTCCTTTGCAGGGAGCAGCAACGGATCAGCACAGTGCTGAGCACTAAACAGCCATCATCACATCTAACAGTAAAGTTGAATTAGCTGCTTCCCTTAGTTTTAATTAAATTTATTTCCAAACCAGGGTTAGTGAGATAGAAGTAGGCAAGACTCCAACTTTGCTGTATTTGTTTCACACAGGACGCGTCTGACCTTAGATCAATGCCTGAACCTCCTGGGGGAAATGGCACAAGTGACATGGGGGCTAGGGCATCACATTTTCTTGGGCAGCTTTTTGGCTGCTTACCAGCTGAAATGCTGAGTTTGCCACAGAGAGAAACGATTTGCAAGTGATAGAATGAGTTTCCACTTATATATCCTCTTCATTTTCCATGATCCACAATGGAATATTGCGTTCAAAAATTTTTCCTACCTTTGCTCTTCTTCTTTTGCAAAGAACTGCTTCCCTCTTTAAACAAGCACTGCCCTGTTAGGAGGGGAAAAAATCCAACTTTTTCAGGTCAGGTAATCCCTGTGCACCATGATCAACAAATATTGTCAGCAGGACTTCAGGGAGTGCAATTTTGCAGCTGATTCCTGTGGAAAGGCAGCTGGGAGTCTGGAGGCAGAACAGCAATTTTTTTTTGTTCCCCAGAAATATTAAATTGTGTTTTCATTCTGGTTTTTTTTTTTTCATAGGTGTAGATAAAAGGGAAGAAAACAAAGTTTTGAGCGTTGGCTGTGTCCTTTTGAAAGTTTAATGTTCAGGTGCTTTTAATATTGCCTGAAAGCTGAGCATTTTGTAGGGAGAATAAAAACAGTCATAAAAATAATAAAACAGGAAAAATAAGTCCTTACATTGTTTGAGGTGCTTTTAAAGCTGAAAAACTTTGCTTTTACTTTGTTTCTTATACCATATTCACTGGAGCTTTATGTAGCCATGGAGCCCGAGTGGTATTATTGTGTTGCTTCGGAAAAGCTGAGAGGGTGGATTTTTTGATGTCTTGGCTCCCAGCTGCCTGGCAGCACGAAGTTCCTTCAGAAGTCAGCAGAGAATTCTGCTCATCAGCCAGTTAAAACCTTGGAATGGCAGGCACTGCCTGGTGTGGCAGCGGGAGGACTTCCATGTGTGCTCGGATGGGAGCTCAGCGCCGGAGCATCCTGCTCACTCCAGGCAAGTCAGAACAGGGCAGCCGTGCCCCTGACACAGATTTCAGTGCGGGATGAACGAGCTTTCCTTTGAACTGCTGAACTACAAATTCCCCACCCGGCCCAGCTGCCGTGGTGGGTGGGACGAGGGGGAGAAGCAGGAGCTGCTCGGGGAATGGGGCACCAATAGGTGTGCAGGTGTGGGTGGTGGGAGCAGCTGACGTGCCAAACCCACTGGAGCTCGCCTGAGCTGAGCACAGTTGGGAAATCTGGCAGGGTTTGATTGCCTGGTACCTGGAAAAGCTCATTTGGAATGCCTGGTATCTCCAGGCAAGCCACAATTAAGTGATTAGTTGCGACGATCAGAGGTTCAAAGAGATACGCAGCACTGAGAAGTATCCTCACTTATTTAAAAAGTAAGGACAATAGTTAAAAAAAAGAGCCCAAGGAGAGGGGAATCTTCTTAGCAGAAGGAAGAAGGAGGAAATGAATGGAGCAGAGATTTGTTAGCATACCCCAGATCAGGCCTATTCGCTGATTTCATGCAGAACTAGTTGTGCCACTTCAGTGTTTATTTATCCACTACAGGAGTCTCAGATAGGAAAACAGACACAGAAACTTACTGGCACACAGGTATTCATCATCTGTCAGAGGAGACATGTCAGATCCCAGTGAACAGAATAAAAATCTCAAAGATGGGGTTTTGAGGTCCAAAGCCAACGCTGTAATGTGTGGTTGCAAGTCACTGACCTTGGGAAGATGGGAAAAAAGATTCAGGAGCAAAGAAACACGTGCTGGAAGAAGTTATGACTTGTCAATGTGAGCTTTGAAAAGCAAGCTGATTTTCATATCCTTATCTGAATTCAGCCTGTCTGTGTATGTTAAGTGATTAGTCTGTTCATAACTCCGGGAGATGCTGCCAGCTTAGTAGTCGTCACCTTGCAGAGGTGTAAACACCACGAGAAGGCAAAAAAAAGTAATTTCTTGTTATAAAGGCTTCTGGAAGTTAAGCCTGGAACAGAATATTATTGGATTTTTATATTGCAAGGATAAGTAGCTGAGACAGCTGTAGTGTTACAGAGATGTATAAAAAATTGATATCTTATTGTCATCTCTTTGAATATAAAACTGAGCAGAGAAGGACTTTTTTTGTCCCTTTGCTTTTTACCACAGGTATTTTATGCCAGAATTCGTAGGTGTGCTATTCAGAGGTGAGGGTGACTTTAGCGTGGTGGTTGTGAAAAACTCTTGCGTGGAGCAGGACTAATAGAGAAGACCTTGGATGCACACAGGTCTGAGATGTATCTCTCTCTGCATTTGGCAAGGATGAGAAGCAATGCCTGAGCTCATGCTAAGCTCCTCCACAGGATGACTGTAAAATTATTTTTGAGAGAGATCTGGCTAAAGCTTATGCATAAAAATTAACCCGAGTGCTCAAACCCAAGCAATCCACTTTTGATACAGAGTGCATCATCTCAGTGAGCTGGAGAGACACAAAATTAAAGGTGGAGTGGCCCACATCACCTTGGCTTTGGTGTTTGAGGCTTTTGAGTGCCTTACTTTGCAAAAAGGTACAGAAATAAGTGCCTTCTGAGCATGCTATAAACTCGAGAGTATTTGGAGGGGAGAGAAGCTTATTGCATGTGAAAAATATCTTTGGGAACCAGTGCTAGACATTATGCAAAGTGAATCTGGCAGAAATGGTGGGGAGCAGAATAGAACTGCTAAACAGGTTTGCTGTGGCTTAACACGTGTGTTCTGCAGGAGGAAACCTTCCCTGCTGGGCAGGAGGAAGCCTGAAGAGGACTGTGGGAAGAGGCAGAGCCAGCTTTGCATGGGAATACCTCATCCAGGGATGGGATCCAGAGAAACACGCAAAGTGGATCCAGTGCTGTGCACTGCATCTGCATCGAGGTATTTGCTCTTGGCTACAGTCAGACTGTGACGATCAATAACTTCTCTTCAAGGCCTTCCAATCCTCCCTGGAGGAAACCTTGGGGGTGACCACTCCGAGTCACACCTGGTTTGCAAGCAGACAGCTTCTTGTAGGGGAAAAATGAATGTCCAATTTGTTCAGCGAGGAAGTATGTTCTGAATCTCAGTGTAATCTGACTCCCCGGATCAGCAGAGATAGTGCAGGGGTTTTGAGAACAGAAATATGTCCCCTCCTTGAAGTGGTTGGGAAAAAGCAGCGATCTGTGTGGGAAAGCTGGAGAAATGGCGGGAGAGAAAAGAAAAATTACATGCATTAGTGGTTTATGCCTTCCAGACATTTACAAACTCTGGGTAATGCAACTCAGAGGGAATTTTAGTCATTCCAAGGAGGCTGCATGATTTAAGGGGGCAGAAGGGTTGCAGTTTGCTCTATGGTTTAACCCACAAATAAAACTTCCATCGCGCGGTTGAATATCTGGAAGGAATTTGGGGGCGCATTTTTAGGAGCACAGACATTAATAAGGCATAGCTTTATTGCCTCGGTGACCTATCACCTCAGCATCATCTGGCCCTGTGCTGCTCCTGGGATGAGAGGTTAATGTGTAAAACACACCACAGCTTCAACAGATCCAGGCAAACAAAAGACAGTCTTGCGGTTGGTGCACTCCTGGATTTTTTTACAGATGACATTGCTCTGTGCCTTAAAGACCCCCTACCAATGCATTTTCCCTTGCTGACCTACTCTCTGCCTTCCAGAGAGAGCCAAAACCAAGGCAGCATGCTGCTGAAGGGCCAGTGCCATTAGATCATCAGGACATGATCTAATTAAATTAAAACTCTGACTCTTACAAGTCCCTTTAATATTGTCCTACCTGTTTCACTGAGTGATATCTTCCAGTCCTTTTCCTAAAGAGCTCGTACCTTAGAAAAGGTCCTAGAGGTTCCTCATTGTATTCCACTTTCAGAGGCCACTTTATTTTATTTAACACATATTGGTATCTCAAGCTTGGGATGGGTTCTCTTAGCATTTTTCTTAATAAACTGCATTCCATGTAGCATTTTCCCTTTTCTATTCCACTCTATTCCCTCTTTATATTTTCCGTATTTTTCACATTCCAAAATGTTTTTCTGCCTTGTTTTTCTGCCTGACATGTAAAGATCAGACATATATCAGTATCAATAAAATCCCTCAATCTGTTTTTTGATGAACAACAGATGAGAATGACAGCAGTGAAAGAAACCATCAAGCATTCTCCTTTCTTGAAGGCCATTAAAAAAAATGGAGGAAAAAATATTTGGAACTGGGATGAGAACTTCAGTCTACTGAGGGTTTAATTTTTATCCTTATTTTATTAGGAAAGGGAAACAGAGGCAGCAGGACTTGGCCAAATGAGTCAGTCATTCAGCCTGAGCAGATGTGCTGGCATGATTCTGGCGTCTTTCAGAAATACCAAGACTCATTTTGATTGTGAAATTCTTGCTGAAGTGCATTATCAGAGAGCCTCAGAGGGGCTCATTTCAGAGCCAGTGGTTTGAGGCTCTTCTGATGTGAAGGAAAAGTAGATAATACCTCATATTTCAATCAGACCATGAGCAAGGACCCAGAACAATCATATTCAACTCCTTTGCCCTTTATGCCATACTTCACATCTTCTTACAGCACTAGGAGAAAGTTTGAGCCAGTGGAAGCTGGAGCAAACTTGCAGTATTGCAGCAATGAAAAGGACTGAGAGTAACTGTATTTGGACTCATGGGGAAATTTTAACAGCTCTCTGTGATCCATCTACTGGAAGAATAGCAGCAGGATAATTTGATTCCCGTCACTTCAGAAGTGAAGTGATTTTAGTGATGATGGAAATTTCCAAAGTGATGCACTCTTGATTTGCTTCCTTTCTTCTGCCGCTCTTGGGGCAGCTCTCCAGAGCAATGGGCTTGTGGTCCAGGCTGTAATTTGGATCATGATTAACACCCTCCCTCTCCCATGTGCCCTCACTGTCCTCAGCACTCCTTCCAGGGGGAATCTAACACAGATAACTGGTGTCCATTCCTAACCCTAAATTGCCAAGACAAAACATGGAGTTGCTGTATTGAGGGCAATTAAGCAGCTGATCCCAGCTCCATTTCCAATCCATAAACTTTGGAAAGCCAGAAATGCATCCTGCATGGCACCAAAATGCAAAGTAAAACTTCAAAATACACCAGGAGCTGCCCAGCCAGGGCAGCAGAGAATTCAGTCCAGCTTCTGAATTAGCTTCAGAAGCACAGGGAGTGTTGGGTTGATGCCCCACAGTCACACGCAGCTGCCTTGTAACTTCTGAGAGAAGAACTGGCACCTTCCTGCTGGTTCAGGTGTGCTGCCCTCCTCCCATGTCAAATGCAAAGACTCAGAATGGGTTTTGAAGGCCTTCAGACCTCCCTTAGGTAAGAGTCAAAGTCTGAATATATTTTATATCCTAGTAAGATCTCACAGAGGAGAATATGTGCTGTGATGAATAAAAAATGAGGCATGCAGAGGGTAGTCTTAAAAAAAACCCCTGTTTTACCCGGTTGTTTTGATTTTCTTATGGATAAGGTTGCCATTGTTATTTGAAAAATGTGAAAATCAGCTTTTTTAATAACTGGGTTTTTTTTTAAAGGAGGGGGTGGAGGATTCTAAAGGGCAGGTATTTTCATTGTGACTGTTTTCAGAAAAATGCCTTGCAAACATATTCCTGTAAAGAGCACACAGGACTTAGGCTGCTTCGACAGTAGCCAAAGCAAGCAGCAAAACATGTGAATGCCTCCAGACTGCTCCCAGGGTTTTGTTCCACTGCCAAGAGCTGAGACATACACTCACAGCATGAGGCAGCAAACTCCTCTGGCTTTCTGTGCTCGCACATGGGGTGGATTTAACACAAGAGATTGTTACGCTCCCCTCGCTGCTTCCCTTCTATTTCTCCCTTAAGGTCTTGCTCTAAGAAAATACTATGGAAGTAATTCAGGATCTAGCGATCCTGAAGGCAGATGAAACAACTTTGCCAGTTGCAGCACATATTTATCAAACCATCTGTGCCTGTGCACACTTTGCAAAGAGCAGTTTCAGTGTGTTTCATCAGGCTGCTTCTGTCTCGTGCCTGCGGATGGCCGGATACCGGGAGATTTCTTAGATGCTGTGCGTGTTTCCTAAGGCTGTTCAGAATATAGGATCAAGATGCTGGAAGAACTTTTGGTGTCTGCTCAGGAGGATCTGGATAGATACAGGTGTTTTCCTTTATGTGCCTTTCTGACGCTCGAGGAACTTGGGGTGAGCTCTGTATCCTGCTGGTGGGACACCGTGCCCTAAGAGACAGAACAATCCCATCATCACAGGGCAACCTTTCCTAGCTTCACTTTCGGCCTGGCTGTTCCCTGAGATCCTGTTCAGCTGATGGGAGTTAATTGACTCCAGGGTAAGGAAATCAGCTATAATTCCTGCCTGCAAGGGTTGAGTTGCTTAAATATCTTCATTGGCACTGGGAGCCTCACATCAATTAGAAGTAGTTGGCCACAGTTTGGGGAATATAAACCTCTGCAGGCAACAGTCAGAGCTGCTCTTCTATCACCCTGGAAGAGGTGAACTGCTGGGGGCTGCTGCACTTGCCCCTTGAGCCCTTGTGCAACCATCAGATGGCTCTGATCTGCACGGACACTTTGATGGACGTGGTCATGAAGCAAATGTGAGCACTTCCCTCACCAAATCCTGCTTCCCAATTCAGGCACCAGCTGGAGAGACAGGCCTGGAGTCTGCAGAGCATGTTTTCAGGATGGGCCTCGAGGAGGGGTGTGCCCAGGATGAGGAATGTGTGTCTGCTGGCAGACATAAAATACCCAAATCTGTAAGGATGGAAATAGATCATGTCAGAGAGAAACTTTGATCACCCATGTGTAATTTTCTCATATGCAGATGTCAGCTTTCATAAAGCCTATGAGTTCAGTTTCAGATTAATGTGAGAGTTTTTGCCCCCATTTATTTTGTATCACTTAAGAAAGGTTGACTGGATCCTTAAAAGGTTGTCAGCCCTGATTAAATCAACCTTTAGGGATCATCTGGTAGAACCTTCGCATGAATTTGTATTTGCAAATCTTCATTTGAACTGTTGTTTGTTCCCCTTTTGCTTATACACTAAAACAGGTGGACAGTAATGCTCTGTCATCTGCTTTTCTTGGGTGTGTGGATCATAAGAGATGTAAATTAGATGAAGAAATGATTTCTGAGGGTTTATTTGGAGAATTGCTTCTGTGGGTCTCCTGCCTATGCAGCAGTGGGAGCAAGTTATGAAAGCTTTGGAGCTGTATCAGTAAGTTTGAAGCCTCTTACCCAGATCTCTCCACTCTTCCCTCCTTTTTCTGCTTCTGAACAAAGGGCTACAGATAGAGATCACAATCCAGCACTAGGAAAAGCTTCTGAACACGTTCCTGCATGTAGAATATTTCCCAGAAGCAAATGCGTTTTTCTAATCTCAAGACTTTGCTTTGTGCATTCAGATCAGATCTTAAGCAACAGAAATTCGTTGCCAGACTTCCCCTCTGCTATGTACAAATTCTGCATATCAAAGGTACCGGGGGCAGGATTCATCTGTGTGAAATTGATTTATTAGAATTTGCGAAGCCAGGCTCCATCCACGTGGCACCGCAGGTCAGCAGCGCGGTGTGACTGTGCAGTGGCATCCCTGAAGGACATTTCTCTTGTTTAATGACTAAACAGAGTCAGGAAAGGGGAGAAACACCTTGAATAAGCAATGACAGAGTGGGGGTGCAGTGATTTCTTCCAGGTGGTTCAGGCATCAAAAAACTCCTTGGCTCCATCTGATCAGCTTTGAAAGTTACTACTTAAGATTAAAAATTTTTAGATACTAAAAATTTATGTTTTTAAAAGATCTGTTGTAGTCAGCACTGAGAGCCATGCCCTACTATTGAAACAACCCTCCTGTTTTGGTGCTGCACCTGTATTTCCATGTGGTACCCAAAGGATAACTCAGTCCCTGTAGTCTCCCCCTCCATGCACGGCTCCAAGGCTGACAGCTGTGATGTGTCTACTTCTCCCATGTGGGCATCTTCCCACTGACAGCTGAGCTGGCCCCTGCACCCCTCTTTAAATGTCCCCAGAGGATTTCAAACAGGAGGAATCTCCTGGACAGGGCAATGCTGTGTGGGTGACCCTGAGCATGAGCCGAGCAGACCTCTGAGCACTGATGTTAAACCAAGTGCCTGGTTCTCTCTGAGCTGTCAACTTGTCACTGGTAGCTTGAAGAGCCCTCATCTCCCCTTTAAGCTGATGGAAATCATAAGATCTTAGTTTCTTATAGGCTGACTTCTTTAATTTCAGTTTATACTGGGACTGCCAAACTAAGGTAAATTATACACAAACATGCCGAGCCATTAAAACCCCAAAGACTTTTGAATTATCAATGTATTTCAGATGCAAAATCCTTTCTATTCAATCTTCTTTCCTGCTGTGTGACATAAAACTAGATACCTAATCACATTCTCTGTTAGATTTGATTTATATTAAAATAGTTTGCTTGCTTTGCTGAGTAAGCTGCTCCTGTGCCTGGTTCTGATCTCAGGATTTCAGTCATGTAACCTTGAGGCAGATAGAGACCACTGGAAGTAAATTCTTTAAAAGTAGGATTAAACTTCTTTAAAAGTGGAATTAAACTTCTTTAAAAGTAGTATGAATTCAACTGGCATGAGCACAGAGAGCTGAATCATTCTCTCCCTGTGTTTGCATTCGTGTCCATTAAAAGGAGATAAAAGGACTCTCAAAAAGGGATGAAGAAGGGGTGTCATATGAGGAAAATGATAATGATATCTGAGGATATCATTCTTATGTTTATTATTTCTTATTTGGTTTTTGAAGTGTAAAATATTGAGCTGGTCTGTGGGGGAACGGTATAGGCAGAATTATGGATTCTTGGGAATTTGTATAGATTCAGATGAAAATGAAATTTAGGATGTGCCCATATGGAAGGTGGCCTGAATGTTTAAAGCAGATCTAAGAGTCTGTAGGTAATTTTCCATTCAAAGAAAGAGATCAATTGAATGTTCCCTCTTGCACCCAAAAACCTCTTTGGGGTCTTGTGTAGATGCACTAACTCAATGCTATTTATTGACAGGATTGCTTTGAACAACCTGAAACCTTCACCAGAACCAGTTATTCATGAAGGTAAGAGATAGCCATGATTCTTTTCACTCAAGGTGTGCCCGTGTCTGGGTGAGGTGGGGACAATTTAAAAATCTCATTCACCTGGTGGGAGTGGAAGGAAAGCCACAGGACATGAGGATGCCTCACCCAAAAGAAGCTGCAGTGTCCAGAAAGCCTCGGTGGTGCAGATGTGAAATTAATAGTAAAAACTATTTCATTGTCCTGCCCCTTGAAGGAGCTGTGAGTGTCAGCAGGCACACAGAGATAGTGGGGGGCCAGGGAGGAGAGACTCCTGAAAATATCAAACGTTATCTACTTATCCTGGTATAGTGTCCTAGTTACTTGTGGATCCCACTGCCTGAACCCCAGCAAAGTAAAATCTCA
Organism: Ptilonorhynchus violaceus; assembly: GCA_013397565.1. Lineage (NCBI taxonomy): Eukaryota > Metazoa > Chordata > Aves > Passeriformes > Ptilonorhynchidae > Ptilonorhynchus > Ptilonorhynchus violaceus. The sequence goes on along the minus strand of VZRJ01004897.1, from coordinate 96,954 downwards.
GTGCTGCTATTTGTTGTTTTCCTGGTTTAGATTCTGTTTTTAAAAATGTTTCCAGCATGTTGGCTTATGGTTTCGAAACCCTGTAATTCTTTGACAGAAAATGTTTGCTTTAGTTTGTTAATCAGAGTTGTGAATCCAAGTATCCCTCTGATCCAAAGGACTTGCGTGAGCGGCTGTGATGAAGCATGAGAGGATTATTGTCATCCTTGTCACCAGGGGAACCTGTCCCAGCAGAGCTTCAGCTCCTCAGGTCTCTGCCACCTGGCAGAACAACCTTGGTGGGGATGGAGTAGATCAGGATCTGTCCTGAGATGTTGCAAGTCTAAGGGCTGCTCTGCTTTGGATTGGGGTTTTTTATTGTGAGAGAGGTTAGCTCACTTCCTCATCTCATTGTGGGGAACAGAGAAACCAATGGTTCATTTAGGGTGCAAAAATTAAGGGAGTTCATCAACAGAGATGTTCTTCAGTAACCTCTGAACACCAATAGCGGTGACAGAAACTGGACTGCTTTTAAAACCTGGGTAAATGAGTGAGGCACTAGTGCTAAGGAGCTATAATGACCCTAATTAGGGTTAATAATTTTACAGGGGATATTAAGCTTTATTAGGGCTGGAGGCAATTTCACCCTGTGGTTCTTGGATCTGACCTGTGGTGTCGTCCTCTAATAGAGCAGCAGTGTAACTACACTGGTGCTACCCCTGATTTGCACTGCTGGAGAAGAAGGATGGAGCCAACACATTTTCAGGGTGTGTTTTGTAATACCTTATTCAGATTTTATAGAACCCTACTGGTTTCCTCCCTCTTAAACACTTTAAAATTTTCTTCCATAAAGTGTTGTTTGGAAGGCTGAGAGTAGTCAGGAGGGAGGAGGTGGTGAGGCAGCCAAAGGTATGTGTGATTAATTAATGCAATTACTCAGGTTTGCACTCTAGCTCAGAGATTGCACCACAAGTGCAGTGGAGGCACAGCAATGCAGTAATAATGGTAATATATCACCAGAATAAACAGAGATGGACATGTAAACACCATCTGAGACCCACACTATTTCTAGATACGTTGCCTTGCCACATCTGGCCCCGTGCTAACAGAATGGGGCTTTCATGCTATTTTTACTCCAGACTTTCTTTTCATAGGACTTTTGTTTGACTTCCTACTCTCTCTCCCTCCTCCTCTTTGCCTCTGGCTGCACTCCACATGTGCTTGGGCATGATAGTGAACATGCAAAATCACATCAGCAGGCCAGTCACACAGGAAAGAAAATGTAAACTTTTTTTTAAATTTTTCCATCTCAGATTGCTCTGTCTGACTGTTCCTGCTGGCTGAAGGACTTGGTTTGGCTGTTTCAATCTGCTGAAATTGCTGCTAAAACCACCTTCCAGGCTTCTTGGTCTGGCCCCATCTTTGAACACTCCCTGCAGAACAAACCTCTCAATCCCAGGGAAATTGTTTTCCTTTAAAGCCTCAGATACCTCAGTGCATTCAATTCATTCCCTTATCCCAGACTTACCCACTTCACCCTCATCCACTGCTCCCGGACTGAAGCTTGTAAGGGACAGTTTAAAGTGAGAGATGCCATTCTCCAGGTGTGCCAGAGGTTTCCATTGTTCATCTGTGTCTTTCCACAACTGATCACTGTGCAAGGACCTCTTTGTGGGGGCGGGTGACTTAATTATAGAAAACTGTGTGAACAAGGCCCGTGGTTGGTGTCTTCAGTCTTCTACATTGGTAATGAAATCTAAATTCGAGAGGGGTTCTGAGAGCCAGATCTTTGATTTTTGACCAGTTGATCAAGCAGCTTGATCAAGCAATACTTTGTTACACTATGGGGTTTCTCAGCTGAGATAAACCCCATAAATAACCACTGAGGAATCTGTGAGAATGAGCATTTTCCTCCCATAAGAGATGTTTAGTAGCAATCCCAGTGGGATGATCTTTACCATTCTGCTGTAGAGTTTTGTTCTACTTTCCAGTTGCACAAATCCTGCATATTTTATGTTCAGGAGGGTGTGAAAAGTTGTTAAAGCCCATTTTTTTCCTTTCCTCCCCTCCTTGCCAGAAGTGTGAACACAACATCCCACTCCCACGAGTGTGTTCTCTAAAGAGACTCATCCCCACCTTGAGAAATTTCTAGGGTGAGGTCTTCAGTCTGTATTTATGCAACATTAATATAAGAAAATTAGTGCTCTTCTTTACTCCCAGAGTGAAAACTTTAGAAAGTGTTTTTAATAGACTTTTGTCTTACTGACTGGCTTGCCCTGTGGTGCGGCAATGAGTTACGAGCAACTTGCCAATGAAATATTTCACTTCGAACCTCTGATTCAAAATATGTGTGAGTCCATCTGCAGGGGACTGTTTTAATATCCCTTGATCTGCAATAATAACTTTAATTAAAGCCAAAATGAAGTTTCTATTGCTCATTTTCAGGGTTTTTTTTCTCAAAGCAGCTCTCTGTAAATGTTCTTATGAAATATTATGAGCTTGAATGATTTCAGATGAGAATACCAGGCCAGAGCTGGAGTTTTTCTGAAAATACTCTTACCAAAATGCAGAACCAAATGTTTGATATTTCCTGGAATTCCCAGTAATTGGAGTAATTCATGCAGCAGCTTCTTTACAAGTTGTTTTGAGGTAAACATTCATGGCCAAAAGCAAATTCATAGGTCAAAAAAAATCAGTGAATAATGGATGGGACGTGCTAGAGCATAATGCACATGCTTACATGTAGTCTCTCTTGCAATAAAAATGCTTTATTCCTGAGTGTCTGTAATAACCACACTCAGGGAGGAATCCAGTGAAAGTCCTGTGAAATCTGGGCAGCCCATTTGTCCATTACAGATGTTGTTTCCTCTCTCTGTTGTTTTTATGCACTCTAAGGACATTGCAAATACTCAAGCCTTGGAAGTAAATCTTTTTCCTTTGGAATTAAAATAAACGCCATTCAGTCACAACAGCTTTAACTTTTGTTCCCTCTTGTTTTGTCTTTTGCTTAAAACAATAATAATAATAATAATAATAATAATAATAATAATAATAATAATAATAATAATAATAAAAACCATTCTGTCTTGTTTGGGCATTTCCCAAGTCAGTACTAAACTAAATACAGAAATTACTTTCTATTGGCCAGCAGAGTTATTAGAAACACAGAGATGTCCCTGTTCTAGGGCATCTAGAATGGGGTACTGAGTACACAAAATGTACTCAGTTGAATGGATTTTTGCTTTAGAGCACCCCAGCCTGACTGGATTAATGACTGGACCCCCCTGACCTGGGGTCATCCAAGCAGACATACAAATTATAAGTGAAGCCCAGCAACTGGAAGGGATATGTCCTCCAAATTCACACATTTCATTGTGTCTCCTACAGGTTAATGATTGCAAGAGATTTGATTTTTAATGGAGGCAGCTTGAATGGCATAAAGTGGAATGTCCATGTCAGAGAAAGAAACAGTATCTTGATGTAATATTGACTTTTTGACGTGCTTTTTCAAAGAAATGATTGTTTCTGGATGATTCTATAGTCCTATGGTATGTACCTGCAGTACAATGGCTGGGCACAGTGTCCAAAGAGGTCCTGTCCATTGTTCTGACCACATTCTGTGTATTTGGGTAGGAAAACAGATCCTTTATTCAAATCCATCCCAAACAGAGGGAGTGGAACCATTGCATACTGAGCCCACTGGAAGTGAACTGGAGCAATTTGCTTCCTTTTATTCTCTGCAGATTCCTAAGCTAAAACACGTGAATAGGCTAATTTGTTTAAAATGCCTTTTCTTCCTTCTCCTTATATTGCCTTTGGCAATTTTAAGCCTTCAAAGACAGCTACAGTTTCTCAACAGTCTGCACTACTGAAGTAAGACTTTAATCAGGCTAACCAGCATCCAAATATGATGTGCAGCTGTACCCTGTGCAGCTGATTGAGTAATTTTTAATTTCCCTGGATACCTCAGGAAAAGTGAACATACTGGAAAGATGCAGGTATTTTTAATTTAGGTATTTACTTTTCTTTTCCCAACGTGACCTCATTTGCTCTACTGTGATAAATAGGAAGAGGGTAAATGGACATCCTAAATCTATGAATTTCATGCTAGTCAAAACAAGATTTTTGGTTTTTCGTCTCACAGTCTCAAGGATTAGAATCATCATCCAAAAAAAAAAAAATAATAAAAAGAAGCTAAGAATATTTTTATTAAAGAAGCCATTTTACTAAAAACTGGAAAAGAATGAGTTTTGCAGATCAGACTGCTTTATAGTTACTATCAGATTTGTTTAATTTAGAGGATCTTGAGACTGAATCTTCTGTTCTCAAGTGCAAAACCATGGCATTGGCCCCTTTTTTCAAATTTCCCCAACGTGGCTGTTCCAGTTTGCTGATCTTACCCACCCAGCAAGTTCATTACTCTGGCTTGTCTCTCTCTCCTGAAAGTTTTCATGAGAATTGTTGAAAGGTTTCGGTTTTTTTCCACTGTGGAATGAAAAATCAAGTGTCACAATCATGACAGCTGGGGCTTTGGGGTTCTCTTTTCCCTTTAATGGAATGAGATTGCTGGATTTAATCTGCTTCCATGTACTGAAATGACTTCTGTATTCAAATTGGCATTACTGAGAGGAAGACAACTGTAGTTTGGGTATCAGTTTTCTGGGACCTGCAACCTGCCTGGCAAGGAAACATCCTCAGGTAGGTTTTACCTCATTTAAATGCCATTATTCCAAGGACTTGCTCAATCTACGTACCCTGAAGTGGGAGAGACACCAGAGAGAATGGAAAGATGGATGGCAGGCTTGGATGAATGCCCTGCTTAGATTCTCTATATTAGATTGTCATGCTTTTCCTGGCCCAGATGCTAACATCTAACACATTTTTAATACTATTGCCTGTTGAGGTCCTGTTAGAAAATGATTCAGAGTCTGGAAAGTTAGGGGGAGAAAAAAGTTAATTCCCTAGAAATAATATGGTCATTATGTGCACACTGAATTCAATATGTAACTTGGGGTTTTTATGGCCTCTCTACCATCCTGCACACCAGCTTTTTAAAATTGCAGTCACATTCATTATGAAGTAAATGCCTAATGCAAGTGATTCTCAAAACAGTTTGTAATTTAAATTCCTATTGGAAATAAAAGTAATGACCCGCAATAGCTCATTAGTGGCTTTGCAAATGTTCATTATTTCCTTTCTCTTTGTCTTTCTCCCGGTTTTCTCCCCTTACTAAAAGACAGGGGAGTTTAAAGCTTTAGACTACCTTTAGAGCTATCCATCTCTAATGACCCATGAAAATGAACATTCGATTCCTGAACGAGGAAATCATCATTCCCTGGTGTTTTTGAGGGGATAAGTGTGTTCACTTAGCAATCTATGAGGAAGCTGGGTATTCCAGATGATTTTAAGAAATTACTTAATATTTATGCCTAGGGGAATTTTCTTAATTATTCTAAAATATCATCCAAAATACAGAGAAGGCCGAGAAGGCCAAGTAGTCCCTGAAAAGACGGATATGGACAATTTGGATTTTGAATCCGGGTTGTTTTTAATGATACCCTGGATGCTGCTACACTACCACGGGTTTATCTTGGCTGCCCATTGCTTGGAGATGCACAGGGAGAGACAATTCCGTGATCCTAAGGAGAGGCACTCAGCCCATTTCCACTGGCTTCTCTGTCAGATGAAGGCCTAGCATCTGCCATGCAGATGATCCCTGGATTTCTGGGGAAAACAACACGGGAGAGAGGCAACCTAGCATTGCAGTGACATTCTGTGCTGTCTACTCCCATGAGGAGGGTTTAACAGTGCCTGCTCTGGAATGGTGTTATCCTTAACAAGAGGCTCACCCTTAAAAATGCACTGCCTTGTTCATCTGGCTCTCTCAGTGCCCTGAAGTCCTCAGTCCCTCAGCACCACTCCCTTTTGTCTCCTTTATGCTGGCTCACGTGGCAGCGTGCGCTGTCGCTCTGGAAATGCTAAAAGTGCTCCCTGCCCCGAAATCCTTGCAGCAAAAATTCTGTGGCACTAAACCTGTATCCCACGTGGCCCAAGCACGCTCTGCTGTAGGGCGTGCTTGGAGAAAAAACGAGGGCAAAATATTGTATTTATCTTTAGTTTCCCTCTTCCCAAGTGATTTTTTTTTTTTCCTCCTCATTAGTAATCAAGACTTGGAGACTGTCAGTATGGTGCTGATTGCTGGTGGGGGCAGGCCTTAAGGCACAGCTCTTTAGAATATAAAGTAACAGATTGCTTGCTTGTAGAAGTCTCTCATAAGAGCTCACCAGAAGTTAAGTTTCACTGACTGCTTTCTATGTATGCAAAGGGATTACTTTGGCAACACACGCACGAAACAAAACCTGGTAACATGCTCAAAAGCATTACCTATTGTTGGAATTCGGGTTATTCGCTGCAGTCATTAGATCGCACCCAATAATTCTGTAAAAACTGATTTTTCCATCCTAAGGTCAATTCGTTTTTATTGCACTGCTCCGAGCAGGTTTCTCCAAAGCACAATGCTCCTCTGTGAGCCGCCACCGCTGTGGTCGGCTTGCTGATGTTTGCATTAGGTCATCTAAGAATTAGGTTGGACTGAGTTCGGACAAAACTAGCTCATTTGACCTATGATGCATTGCTTTTAAAAAATAACAAGGAATGTTCTTTCTCAACCCTCTTATCTACTTCTTGCCTGAACTCTGACTGGTGAGACTTGCTGGAAGCAGCTTCTCTCCTCTGAGCAGGAAAGTGGCTGCTCTCAGCCTGTTTCTGCCCCTCAACGGGGAGAAGCAAAAGGTCAGTCCCCACTTTCTCATAACTTGCACGCTCTAAGTTGTTTCCTTTCTCAATTTTTGAGCGGTATTCTTACTCAGATCTATTTAACCCACCCACTGGCTGCTTCCCCCTGGTTTGGTGTGTACTCTGGTGTGTCACTCTTCAGTTTTGCCCTTGGGGTGGTGTCAGATGTGATGCTAAGCACCCTGTCCAAATTCCCCGTTTAAAACAATATCGTTCTCGCTTTGTTCACTGTAAACTGACTACACAGTACCACCTGCTGATGGACCAGCATCACAAACCTGCCTTTTATTGCTGTTTTCTTTCAAAGGCAGAGTTGCCTGTGACAGCATTGCCTTCTTGGGAAGGGGCCCTGTGCAAGAGGCAGGAATGCTCTCGTGTTTGGGCAGTGCTTCAGACTCTGTCATCTGCTACCACTTAGCAAAAGGATAATGTTGTGTCAGAAGGAGACTTGTGCCTTAGAAGAAAGAGTGAATAGTGTCCATTTTTTCAGGGCCTAAAAAGGCAGAACAAAAAATGAGAGAGCATAAGCCAGCAGGCCTAAGGCTATTGTGATTTACATCAGCATCTGTATAGGCCCTGTGTGGCTTACCAAGCCTAGGAATCATCTACATCCACTCCTGTCACCCACCCCAAAGTTCAGGAATGAAATATCTGAATATCAAGGTCATTATACTTCATTAGTCTTCGTTAACATGAGAGCTGGTCTTGGTCTGCTCTCTTATTTCAAAAGCTTTTAATACCAAGGCACCAAACCCTTGCCCTCCCCAAAACTCAGGAAATAAACTTGTGTAACTTCAAGGTAGGAAGCAGGCTTGCACTTTTACCCTTTGACAATACAGTGAAATATTGATTATGGTTTTGCAGTTGTTGATTCTGAATCTGCCGCTCGCCCCAGAAAGTTCCAGTAACTTCTGGTCCAATAAAAGTTTGCAGAATCTGTCCCTTCTTAGGGAACAAACCCAGTGTAACCACAGCCAGATCACTGTCAAAGAGAAACAGAGCACAGCCAAGAAAAAGAGGCAATGGAGCCAGATCTTGGTAGTTTGCAAATCCAGATTCTCGTCTCCTTCAATTATCCATAGGGTGATTAAGAACAGCCTATCCTATGGCCAATGTTGCCACTCTCAAGAACTTCCTTTTCTCTCAATTTCCGTGGTTTTTTCTCTCATTTTTTTTTTCTCCTCTCTTTTTCTTCTTTTAAGATGTGAGATACTCTGGTGCATGGGTTTTGGTTTAGGAAGCCCTGCTTTTTTGTCTCATTTCATCAAGACAGAGTTCCATTTGTTCAGCATCTGCACAGGACAACATCTGGAGCCCCAGGAAATTCAGCTGCTCTGTGTATGACGCTTAAATGAAATTACTTTTTCATGCACTTCAGAAGAGTATCAAGAGCATCTCTCTGACCAAACAGGGCCTTTTGTTCTCCTCCAGCAAGTGTTTCTCATTAAAAATGTCATCTCCCTAACAAATTGCTTCATTGCCTTTGCAGCTGGGGTTATTGTTTTCATGGTTTTGTACTTGTGCGATTCTCTAATGGAGCAGAAAGCTGGGAGAAGCAGAGCTTGGTTCCTTCTCTCTTTGCCATGTGTGTGCCATGATCTGATTTCTCAGTTTTGAGGGGTAGTGTCATGATTTCACTTCTTTGCCCTCTTGGCACAGCTCTGGGGCTGCCCATATGAGGCAGAGTGTGGGGCACAGGCAGCACACAAGTCTTTGGGGTCTGTCCCAGGGGGCTCTGGGCAGCCAGGTCTGGTGCAAGGTGTCCTTGTCCACAGCTGGGAGTTGGAACTGGATGATCTTTAAGGTCCTTTCCAACCCAAAACCATTCTATTCCTCTCTCTTCTGCGACTGTTGTGCTAGCACAAGGATTGTAGGTGAAAGCAAGGAAAAAAGAAAGTGAGAATTTTCCATATAAAGCTGGCATATAAAGGATGGCTTTTAAAGAGACAAATCTTTTTTGTAAGAAACACGACGTTTTGTAATTTTTTCCAGGTATTCTTCCCAGGTGGAGTATGTGGGGCTGTTGGGTCTGCAAGGAAACCTAAATTACCTTTAGGGACTTAGGAAGTTTGAGGTGATTTTTTCATGAAAAGTCTGATCAGATATAAAACTACAGACTAAGGGAAGGAGCTGGAGGAATTCAAAGGGGGACAGCACCAGTCTGTACCCACTGCACCAAGGCTCACAGTGCAGACCATGTGAAATCCCTTATAATAGTGAACAGCACTGTGATATATCTCACCCAGCAGCACAGAACTGAAGGGCCTGTATCATTTCCCTGAAGAACTGCTTAGAGAGTATCAAATCTTCAAAACACATTTTGCAGGGAGGACATTATTTAAAACCCAAGTATAAAAACCTCATTTTTTCTCACCCCTGGCTTTTTAACCAGGATTTCCTCCTTTCTGCATTTTGAAAAGCCTTCCTGCCCACCCTCCACTGAAGAGAGATATATGCCAAAGTCTTAAACTCACAGAATGTTTTAGGTTGGAAGAGACCTATAGAAATCTTGTCAGCTTTGAAGTCTAATTTAAATGGCAAGTTGTAAATAATCTAGAAGCTCCATGTCACTGGCATAAGTGTTCCCTGCGTGGTAACACACCATCTGCTTAACCTGAGATCTCTTTTTTTGTAGGTGACTACAAATTACTCCTTAATAATTTCACTGGCCCTATAAACTCGCTGGGTAATCAATTTACACAGGCTTATTGCCCACTTTCACAGTTCTAGTGCTGGTCCCGTGGTGTTTGCAGTTTTTCTTGAAGTGTTGATTTCCTGAGTCATGCATTTCCCTGGGAATGCAGGTTTTCAGTTTTTCAAGAGGCAGGAGCTGCAAAGAAATGTTGAAAGGCTCATGCCTAAAGAATCATAAATGAGAATGTAAGTACTGTTCCTCCATTTATATAATTCTTCACAAATCTTACTGTTATTGAGACATTCTGATGTTTAAAACCTCAGCTTGTCATTCCAGTTTCTCCTTCATTTAATAAAAAGACGGGAGTAGTTGCAAACAACTTTTTTTTTTTCTGTTTTAGTGAGTCATTTTTTAATGTGATGATTTTCTAGGCTTGTTTCTCTATTTCATGTGGGACACGAGCAGCCATTTGGCTCACAAACCACAACAGTTACCTTTGGTTGTCTCGGGCAGGACTGATTTTACCATGTTGCCTCTCCCCCTCCCACTTCCAAGCAATGAGAACATCTCCTCTGTGTTAAATATAGCACCAGGCAGAGCCTTCCTGCGTGAGGCAGCTCCATTTCAGGCTGCAGCAGAAACGTGGGGCACCACACCGTGGAAAATAAGTATGTAGCAGTTGTAAATATACGTGTATATTTATCTATATGAAACGGTGCTACAACCCACAGTCTGTAATTTGTGGGTGACCTTTAACTACGTGAGGATAAATGGTTGCAAATGAGGACCTCTGGTCTTGGCTTTCGTAACCTATTTTGTTACTTCTGTTGGTAAGTCGAAAAACGTGCATATCCATGGGGTTTTTTGAGTGTAACATTTGGCTTAGATTTAAGCTGGGATAAATGAACAAAGTGGAAAACCAAACAAATAAATATGATTATCCTGCAGTGTTTTGTTTTGTGGAGTCAGGTTCTGAAACAAGCAAAGCATGTGGGATACTTTAAGGTCTGTAAGACAGACACGTGCTGCTCCCATAATGAAATCTACTCCCTGAATTAGGTCTTTGTGCTATTAGGAGGTTTTTCTTGTGTTTATTTTGTTACAAGACTGCATTTTTGCTGGAGTCAGGCAGCATGTCAAGCTTTGGATTTTCAGAGGCTCTTGTGTGATGAGGTTGGTGACATGAATCCCTCTTCTTGAAGGACCAACTATGGTCAGGGTATCAGTCTCCAAGATCCAGGGTGTTCCTAGATGTGTGGTTTTGAAATGCACCAATAAGAATTATTTGGGATGGGGATGTGCACAGAAATTCAGGAATGGAATGGAAATAAATACATTTGTTACAGGTAGATTATTAGCTAAAAAAAAAAAAAAAATCTGGGTAGCTGTTGGCAGTGGTGACTGTGAGAGCAGCAGGTAGGGAAAGCTGGAAGGAGATTTATCCCTCAGAAAACACATATTGTGTTCCCACCTCCTATAGCTATTTTCCCCCCATCCTTAAATGTGCACATGAACTTTCTCCACACTGCTTGGTCATCATCACACAGAGAAATAAGTTTCAGGAAGTCTTCCAAGAACTTAAATAGTCAACAGCCCTCTGGGCTCTTGATTTCTCCACCTCAATTTCAGTGGGTTAATTTCTCTCTGGCAGGCTCTGATTGCTCCTGTGCTGTGGCCCATCTGTCTTTTTCTTTGAAGCCCAGATATTCATGTCACAACAGAGAATAAATGTTGGGCTTCATTAATCTGTCAGTTTATTATCTATTTGTTTAAAGATTTTCCTGAACTGGCAGCAAAATGAAAAAAAAAAACCCAACAAAAGTACAAATTCTGCTGGACCATCTGTATGTGGATTTCCTTCCTTTCATCTCTCTTTCATCCTTTTTTCATCTCCATCTCCACTAAACCTCATTTAAAATCTCTGCTTCATCGTTTGGGCTGTACCATACATATTCTATCTCCAGGTCAGCTGTTTATTTCCTCTGTCCATGGAGGAACACACAGGAATCCTGGCTTGGTGGATACCCATGAGTCTGGCACCCCTTTTAGTACCTGCAAAACTGGAAACTCTGTTTGAGAAAGTGTGTTCCTAAGGAGTAACATCACAGGGGGAAAGAAAGAAAGCACTGCTGGCATCTCAGTAGCAGCATTCCACAGGTAGCTGGATAGGATTGATGATGGCAAAAGGATTTTAATTTGATTACAGTCATATAAACAATTACAACACATAGCCAAAAGCAATGGTGATTTGTGAGATGCCTAGAAAGATATGTATCTTTTGAATTGGGAAAGATGGGAAGGGAAAGAATATTGTGGACCTGACCACAGCAAGGACGTGTGATACACTCCAGATCATGCCATGCTCATGCTGCCCTTATCACCAGTCACTGTGAATTGACTGGTGATTCTGGGAATTCTCATGTCCACGGGTTCTTTACACACCTGTGATACAGAAATTAATCTTTGCAAATAGTTCCATTGTCTGTAAGATCCGCAGTCTCACTTCATCTCCCATACAGGTTACAGGAACTGTGCATCTCCACAACATCCTGAAGTATTTCCCATCAGTATTTTCCTTGCTCTTATACTGAGCTTCCTGATGGTTTATCCTTCTGGTTATCACAGAGATTTAATACATGACTGTTGCTCATGAGAGAAAAGAAAGGTCAGCAAAAGCAAGGTTGGGCTACCTCTGGTTCTCGTCTTTTTTATGGTTAAAAATATCTCTTTCCTCAGATGTGAAGGGATGGTGATGCTGTGAATATCATCCTGCTTGTGATGGAAAACGTTTTTCATTGTGTCCCAAAGGTGCTCTAACTGGATTTGTCTCATTTCCTCTGCAAGTTTGTTCAACAGCTGCATCTCCAGCCAGGAGACTTTGCCTCTGGCTTTTGCACTTTTTGTTCTGGACTTTGTGATCCTCGCTGTCATGAAGAAGAAATAAGTTTAACTGTCCAGCCAGTGCAGAGATGGAGAGAGGTTTGCAGTGTACCAGACACTGCACCAATTACTCCAAAGATAAGCCCTGAGGACCTCAATTAGGAGGAGGAGGAGGAGACTTGGAGCAGGTGGAAGTCATGGAGTGGTTTGTTGCGGGTGGAGTCAGGCAAAGGAGCAAGTCACAGGGGAGCCTTTGCTTTTGGTTTCTATTTCTCTTGAGATACCGTGTCTGAATTATGGATGCTGTGCACACCTCCGGCACAGACACAATCTGGGGATTGCAGGTGCCTTTTCTCTCAGTTATTAAGTTGTGTGATTTCTACTATTTTGTTTTTAATATACCGCTCTTGTGCAAGATTCATTATTCTGGCTTCTGTGCCTAAATGCTGCTCCCGGAAGAGATGGAAACTCATTTCCAGGAATTTGTGGCTGTCTCAGTAAACTTAAGAGCCCACAAGGATTAAAGATGTCTTTCTGCCCTCACCTCCTTGCTTTCCTTCCCTTTTACTGTACCCTACATTTGTGCAAATGAGATGCTGGTGTACAGCTGCAGTCCCCCGAGACCTCCACTGATCTTCACTGTGAATGCAGTTTCCATCTTTCCCCTTTGTGGCTTCAGCACTATTCCCTCACAAACCAGTTCCTCCTGATTTACATCTGTCTGGGGGGCAGCTCAACTGGTTTTTCGAAGTTGCTTATTAAAAACTACCTCCATCATGCTCTGTTTCCTCCCGCTGCCAGCTCTTTGCCCACGTTTTAACGGAAGGGTGGTTGCACCTCCCCTGCCCTCCAAAGGCTGACTACAGCAGTCCATCCCCAGCTGACCCTGCCCTGCTCCACGCTGCCTGGCCCTACCTCACAGTCCTTGGCAGCACACCTTGTTCTGAGAGGTGTTTCAGTTCCTGATGGGTGAGTGACTTGATTCAGAGTTTGGCTTGGATAAGCTCCCGTAAATTGTAATGCTTGACTGTAGGTTATCCAAACGAGCTGGGCCTCTTGAGACTCTAAATTGGCCTGGACGATCCAGGCTGTTTTCCGAGCTTTTGGCACTTCCTGATCCCGGAGAAGCTGCAGATAACATGGCAACGGGCTCTTGCAGGAGAGGTCAGCGTTTTGGCTGCTTGTTTTAGCTGGATCCCGCAAAAGGAGTGAGCAAGCAAACAGGCCCGTTTAGAGCCAGGTGGTCCCATCAACCAGGTGGGAGCATGAGGGACCTGTAAGGAGTTCTCTGGTTCCTTATATTTCAGATGTGCCTTGCCAGGACGTGCTGGCATTTGACAGAGTGGGGAATGGAGGGACTGTGTATTGGCACAACACTGGATTGGCACCTCAGTGCACCAGTCCAGGGGCAGGTCTGGGTGGAGGAGGGATGCTGCACCACTGAAAGTGGCCACTGGAGCTGGCTCTGTTCAGACAAAACCCCAAACAACACATGAAGCTGTGACTGACAGGTTAAAGGGTGCATTTTTCCTTGCACTACAAGCCCTCATAACGGTGTGTGCACGGCTACAGTGTCATGGCTAATGCCATATCCTGTCTGTAGGGAGAGCAGGAGATTTGGACGTGATCAGACTGAGCAGTTCCTTGGCAGAGCCTCAGCAGTTCCAGCATGCAGTAGTTCAGTGACTTGCAAGCCAAAACTCTCGTCCAGATCATTAACAGCCACTGATGAACTTATTCTCCCAGACTTTGTCTATACAGTTTTTAAACCCATTAACACTGCCCGTTTATAATCACTAAGGCAGGAAGATTGATGGGGAGAGAGAGAAAATCCTGTCTTTTACAAAACTCTGTAAAGATCCAGCTGTTAAAAAAAAAAAAAAAGGTCAAACTTTTGGATAGGCTCTGTAGAATAACTACTTATTCCTATAACTGCAGTTGTGGATGGATTCCCTACAGAGTTTGGAGGTGGGATAGAGCTTATACCTGCACTGCCAAGTCTGTGAGACAAGGAGAGCAGCCTCCTGACCTGATGATGTCATGTATTTTCACTCACCTTTGAATCCACTCTTTTCTCAACCCAAAACCGTTGGAA
>VZRJ01004897.1:50708-82461 GCA_013397565.1 Ptilonorhynchus violaceus | reverse complement strand
TATAGTACATTCTTCGAAGTAATTTGCAATGTTCTGGTGCTTTTGCTGTATGTACTACAACCCTCCCTCTCTCCAGCTTTATCCTGGTGCTCGGCCTTTCCTGCCCACGTGGTGTCCAGCTTTGTGTGGACGTCACGAGGCTATTGCTAAATCACAGCTGTCTTGCCAAACAACTGCCTCTTCCTCTTGCCAATTTTGTTCAGCCTCTGAAAAGCTACAGGACTTGTGCTGGGCCTCACTCAAACTTAAATGATGTGCTCAGTTACAAACACAAAATAAAATGCAGGGCAGTAATAAAGTAGTTAAGTTTTGATTAATTCTGTGAAAGGGTTAATGGGATTATTTTTTTTCTCTTCTTTTTTTTCCCTCAGTCTTTAAGCAGGGAAAAAAAAAAAAAAGACAGAGTGAGAGACCCAAGTGGACACAACTAGAACAAAGCCCTGTTTATGATTAGCATGGCTGAAAATATCCATGTTAGGCCAGGTGCAGATGGCTAATTCCCCCAGACTACAAGCCAATTTAAACCATAATTCCTGAGATAGACCACTTTTCCCAACATTAATGGGAACCAGCTGCCTCCTATTAATAATATGGATGATTACAAGAAAAAAAAAGTGGGGGAGGGAATGGTGGAGTTAGAGAAGATATTATTTTCCAGACTGTTGGCTGTGTCCTGCTGAGGACAATATGGAAAGCTATGGAATATGACTCTTGAAAACCTGTCAAGTTAAATAGGCACAGTGTGTTTGCTCAGAAGAAGGATGGAGTTATCAGTGTACTTCTGTGTTTCAGTGACAAGGTTATTTAAGGGGTAGCAATTGTATTTATTTAGTTATTTGCTGGTTCTTTGCTTCTGCCTTCCCTCTGCTGACACTGGATGGTTTTGATTAGCTCCCTAGGAGGGGAGCCCATTGCCTTTGGTACACGGAGCCTGGCCGTTCCCACTGAGCCCTGATTTCATGCGAGATTGTAGAGTACATCAAAGTAGAAAGACAACAAATGTTCTGAATTGTTCTCCTGAGAGCCTGACTTGCTGGTTCAAGACATTTGTTCGGGCTTCCATTATCGTTGTGCCGGTGTGAGACGAAATGGGAAGACATGGCAATTCATGGCGTGTAATGGCAATGTGTCTCAGGAGTGTTTTGCCTTTTTTTTTTTTTCCCTTTCTTCTTTGTGATTGTTTTCCTTTGGTTGTTTTTTGGAAATCTGAGTAGAATTTATTACAAAAAAATAAACTTCACACCATACTTATTTTACTTGTTTGGGAGGCAAAAGGAAAAGTCCCGTGGTATCAGTTGTGTTGGCTCTGCTCCTTGCTCCACATGTAACCAGGATCCTTAACACATGGATCATGTCTTTGAGACTGATGAATAGAGACTCACTAGAAATACCCTTTTTGCCCCTGAAGGAGATGGAAAGGATCCAATGCCCTTTTCCCAGTTATTCTGCTAGGATTTTGTGGGATTCTTGGAGACATTAACTCACACAGGCTGCATTTCTTCTTAATCCATTTGATGATGGTCTCCAGACATGTGGAGGAAAATCCAGGTCACGGCACTGTCATTCTTGCTGGAGGGTTGTGGGGGGAATTTCTGTGTACCTGAAGGGGTGCACAGCTGGAGCAAGCTGGGATTGCCCTCTGCCCAGCCTGAGGGTACAAAAGGGCTTGATGCCTTCCCAGACTATGTGGGCTTTGGACCCATCTCCTCCAAAGGGATGAACTGCAAGGGACTCAGTGTTTCTCCTGCTCCTCTCTCGTGTGTGGGGAGAAACACAGACTAGGACTTTGATTCTTTAATACCCTTATCCCTTGACTTTATGACAGAGAGACAGGAACCATGGCTCTTGGGGACGATTTCCCTCTCTTTGACTGTCTTCTGTCCTTTGCTAGGTTTTTGATCCTCCCTTTTCTAAGTCAGGAGCAAAATATCCTCTAGATCACAAACTCTTGGATGGCAACTCTGAGGAAAAAAACCCAAAAATCTGTATCTTTTGACCTTCTAGCTAAGCCATGAAACTAAGGACATTCCAGCAACATATCCCAGTGGCAACACTTTGTTTTCATTCACATGTCTTAGCAAGCCAGCCCTTCCATGGGTCACCAGAACATCTCTCTGGGGTATTTACTGTAAAGAAGAAAACCTTTGCTGTCCCTCTCCAAACGTCAGTAGTATTTAAAGCAGACATAGCAGAGGCAAAGAGAAAGATATTATTGATTTTATACACATAAATAGAGCATAGCTGAGTTGACAATGTCTCTTTAAGTAGTTGAAAAAGCCTCATCTGACAGTAGTTCACTAGATAAAGAGGCTGGTAGTGGAGGAACGTGAATAATTAGAGAGTGGGATTCTTGCTGCGTGGAATGGACCCTTGGGGGCTCAGAGAAAGAAGGATTTGTGGCTGCTCTGAAATGCTAGTGGTCTGCTCCAGCATTCCTCTTGTCAATACGAACCTTGTGTTTTTATTGGAAACACGTGTCAAAACAAAACAGTGTTTGAGACTGCTGCTGAGAGAAGGTGGGCAAGGCCAGAGACAGTAAACCTGTTTTTCTGTTTGTTGCCAAAAATACTGTGCCACTGCTGCCCATCATGCTCAGATGGAAGGACAGATGGAGAGCACCCTCATAATAAAGTAATTCTTGCTATACGTGTATGCACAGATAGAAAAATATCACACACTGGTCACTCTGCTACCATTGCCTCCTCAGTGAAGCTATTTACACTCAGAAAATTAAAGAAATCAGGGTGCCTAAGGCATCTGGCTATACTTTGATGAAGTCTGGGTTGAAGGCTTGCATTGCAGTGCTTCCCTGGAGAAAAGCTGTGGCAGCAATTGAGTACTTATCTTTCCTGGACAGGCAGAGGGGCATTCAGTGAAGACCTGCCAGTCATATGTAATATTTAACTCCCTATGGGCTGCCAAAACAGTTTGAAAACTTCGTAAATTTTGAGTATTGGCTCCGTTACCTGCATCATAGAAAATTCACAGTAAAGAGGTGAGAGACCTTCTCTAGTGTTTGCATAAATAAGTCTTTGGGTTTGTTAGTTTTCTTTTTTTTTCCTTTTTTTTTTTTTAAATTGAAAATTATTTTGTTGGGCTCATGTTAAACATCTGCCTCTCTCTCTGCCCTCCTGCCTACCCCACCTCCTGAGATGGTTTTATTTCATGGGTGAATTAAATTGTTTTGGGAGATAAAGAACCCAATTTGTAATGTGCTTTAGGGGCTTTCAGAATGAAAGGCAGGGATTGAAGTAGAGTATTTGGCTATTAGTGTCTCCATATTTCTTTCCCTTGATCTACCTGTCCCATCGTGTTGTCAGATCTTCACGGTTGAGATTGGAGGCAATAATGGCGAAAGCTGGAACATGTGAGCCCTATTTAAACCCAGCACCCTCATCTTTCTGGAGTGAATCTAAGCCTAATTGAAAAGGCAAGTGGGTTTCTCTGGCAAAAGAAAACGTGGCTGTCACAGACTTTACCAAGTTCAGTTAAACAGCGTAGAATGTGCTCTGGCATCTTTGTTTGGTTTCCATTTTAAATATAAAATTAAAAACATATTTCATCTGTTGTAGGTTTTAAGGATGATTTACAAACTTAAAAAAAAAAAAAGAAGTCTACAGCATTCCAAGGTCTGGCCCTTGTGATGCCAGGAAATAAGTCTCTCCTCATCACCACAGTGTCATCTCCACAGCAGTTTGTGCAGGCTGGCTTACACACCACCTTATGGGCAGCAAGTAGAGTTGTCACCATTCCTCATCATCTTCCTGTGTATTTCCTACCGCTCTTGAATAGCTCAGGAAACAGAAACTGTTTGCCTCCAAGTTCCAAAGGATTAGAACCAAGAACTGGGTTGGAGGCCCATGGAGGTGGGATGAGAGGAGCCCCATTTCTTCCCTGCTGCCAGAAACACAAGGAGCTTTGAGACACTTTCTTTGGGAGGTCAAAATGTCCCAAAGCTTCCAGGCACAGCTCAATCTGTTTCCATCTTCTGAGATATTTTCAATCTTTACTTTTATTTTAGACATATTTGTTTTGGGGAGTATCCATTTTCAGTTTAGAAACTGCAAATGACTTCTTTTATAGCTGATACTTCTTTTTGTTAGCTTGAACCACCATATGATGATTGTCCTGTGCCTTTCAGAACTGTTTATGGGAAAGTCTCACCCTCAGTAACAGTTTTACCAAAATAATTTCCCTTATTAGTTAATTGCACAACCTCAATGGATTCGTTAATGGAACATCACAAATAGATACCCATTCTAAAAATCTAAATCCATTTGTTGTGGCCTTTTGATCAAGTGCTGTGGTTTTATTTGTGCCTGATGCATTTTAGTGTCCTCATTGCTCACTGAGCAAAGGCTCTCCAATGAATCAGGAATATTTTAAGAAAGGTTATGACAAACTCTGGAGGTGCTCATATTGAAGAAAGATAGCAGTCAGTCAGCTCTGGAGGGCTCCTTTTGAAGACCTCATCAATCATTTGGGAATTGGCACTGGCAGCCCCTGGATTACAGTGGAATTACATGCACACTCCTCTCGCAGCGGTGGCACAATAGTTTTGAAACGAGGCAGACCTTCTGTGTTTACTCTTTGGCAGGTCCTGTGTTTTTGGCTGGCAGCCACGCTGAAATGTGTTTAGTTTTAATTGACAGCCATGGTCAACACTGCAGATCCCAGGTAGGTACTGCTAATCCTGACAAGGCAAGGCAGAAACAGACAGGCTCGTGTTCCAGCTAGCCAGAGACTCAAGCCTTCGGGAAGCAAAGTCATTTTGCCTCTAGACAGTTCTCACCCTCCAGTCTCATCTCCTCCTTGTAGCAGCTCGTGCACCTCTTTGTAAGCAGCCCACAGGAGCTGTAAGAAGTTGCAAACAAGAGGATTGTGTGGTCAGCTTTCATAGAATGGCTGAGGTGGGAAGGGACCAAGCCCCCTGCCATGGACAGGGATGCCACTTGGTAGATCAGGTTGCTCCAAGCCCCATCCAACCTGGCCTTGAACACTTCCAGGGATGGGGCGGTCCCAGCTTCTCTGGGCAACCTGTGCCAGTGCCTCAGCACCCTCACAGTAAAGAATTTCTTACTAATATCTAATCTAAACCCAGTCATTTTCAATTGAAAGCTATTCTCCCTTGTCTTGTCACTACATCCCTTGCCCAAAGTTCCTCTCCAGCTCTCTTGGACCCCTTTTAGATACTCAAAGGGGCTCTAAGGTGTCCCCAGAGCCTTCTCTTCTCCAGGCTGGACAACCCCAGCTCTCTCAGCCTGTGTCCAGAACAGATGTGTTCCAGCACTTGGATCACCTGTGTCGCCTCCTCTGGACTTACTCTTACGGGTCCCTGTCCTTCTTATGGTGTGGTCCCACAGCTGGACACAGTACTCCAGATGGGGTCTCACAAAGGCAAAGAAGAGTGGGAAATCCCTCTTTTTGTCCTGCAATGGGAAGCCAGGTGCTAGTGTCCTTTTACAAGAGATCTTATTAAAGCCCAGAGACATCCATTTTCTTGGATTCGAGACTTGAAAGCCAGAATAGTTATACACAGACCTCTAGTTTAAAATATAAGAGGCATTCCAAAAGTGCATATGGTTAGATTTATGTAAGCCACAGTTTGTAATGGTTTAGATTTCACCTCCCAGTCCTTGTGAGAGAGTTTCAGCCTTGCTCTCAGGAGAATAAAAGAGTAACACAGAACATTTACAAAAATAAAAGAAAAAAAACCCCAACATATGCACAGACTTAGGATAGCTTAGTCATGACATCTAATTAGGGACAGCAATGATTTCTGTGAACCACAAAAGTTAGTTTCAGTTGGCATAAAATTCCACAGAATAATAATCACGACTATCTCTCAGTCTATCTGTCTCTCTGTCCATGAGCCCTGCTCGTATTCTTTATTATTAGTGATGCATTCCTTTTCATGTTATTATCTTCCTTATAAGATAATTTCTCAAGGAATTCTTTAACTTCCCCCTGAAGTGCCTTGCATTTCAAGCAGCTGCTCAGCAGAGCTCCATGCAAAGGGACTTGTATTTATGGAGAAAAGGTTGCACCCAGCTATGAGGCCTCCCATCAGCATTTAGGTCTCATCTTTAATACCCTCTTATGTCTCTGACAGAGGAGAGAGACTCAACAGCATCAAGTTAGACATTACCAAAAGAGGGCACTGAAAGCAGAGATCCAGAGCAAAGGAAATTTGCTGTGTCACCTGGGAGTGCATGGGACGATTGTTCCACCCCTGTGTTGTGGGGTGCCCCAGAGAGAAAGTGACCCAAGCCTGACACTGTCAGTGACAGCTTCAAAACGTGAGTTCAGTGAGTCAAGGTACTCCCCAGCCTCCAGATACAGTTACTGGGGGTGCCTCTGCAGAGAGACTTCTTCAGTACAGCACGGCATTTAAAAATTTTCATTATTTCTGAGAGCTGTTTTTTAAAATCTGGGAGAAGTTAAAGAATATTCCCCAGTTGCTCATTTTTAGCCGGCCTGTGAGATTGAGGTGGAGACCTGGCTGTTCCAAACTTTCCAAAAGGCATTTCCAATAGCAGAGTAGCCCTGTTTTCTCCTTCAACAGGTCTTTAAACTGTGCAGTACTTGTTCATCAGCCTCAGACTTTGATTTGGCACTGCTGTGTCGTGCAGATGTAGCAATCACATTTGCGAGCCTGGAACTAATTAAAAATGGAATATTTTAGATCAGTCATGGTGAGTGTGGCCAGATTTACAGGGAGAATACAAGGGCGCTTAAGGAGCAGAGTGATCCAGCCTTTTTAAAATGTTCTTCCTTCAACATTGGTACATTACCCACGGGCCAACTGGGTTGGACCTGTACAGCACCGTCTTTATGCAACCTCTGGCTGGGTAAAGGGGAGCTCTAAGAGGACACCAGTGTTTCATGGTTTGCTGCATTCCAGATGTATGCAGAACTGTCTCTAAACTCTGTCTGGCAAGACTTTGCTTTTTTTTTTTTAATTCTCTTTTTTTTTAAGAGGGCATGGTTGCCAAGCCTGTCCATCAATTTAACAGGAGACAATGAGTTAAAGGCAGTGGGGAATAGAAAAATCCAGAGATCAGAACAAAAAACAGATGAGGAGATAGATGTGGCTCTAGCCCTGTACAACCATGCATCTGACAGCTGCACAGAGTGGGGTAGGGCCATCATAGGTAATGCCGTTACCTAAAACTTGGAGGCTGCACTGATTTGCAAGAGACTCTCCGATCCTGTGAACTCGGTGTGTGAGTGACTGAAGTGAGAGCTCGCCTGCAGACAGCCCTGCAGGGCCTGGGGGGAGGAAAGATTATCCACAGAGCAATTCTATGGTGGGTCACCATGATTTTCTCCTTGCTCAGCTCAACATTTTCTAGGCTTTGCTGCTCCTGGCTGCCAGCTCTGCACCTGCTCTGTGCTGAGTCAAGCTGAGAAACAAAGCAGAAGCCCAGTGGTCCCTCTCACGGTACAGCCAGGGTTGGTTACAGATCAGTGCTTTGTCCCTTTGCACCTCACCAGGGCTTGCTCTGGCTGTGACTGGCCACCAGTGTGGCCTGACACCAGTCACACACCCATCACACCACTCATCACAGCCTGGAGGGGACATGGTGTTCCTGTCACCACGGCTTTGTGTCACCCAGCTGTGCCCCGGGCAGCTCCCGGCTGCGGGTGCCTGGAGTCAGGATCTCTTCCCGACATGCAGACCCCACTGGGCTGTTCGATCAGATCCTTGGGAGGCTGCAAACCAATAAATGACCTGGATGCCCTAGGTGTTGCTGCTGCTGGAGGATGGAAAGCTCATTCTGTGGTGTGATATTCCTTGTAGGATGTTCAGATGGCAAAGCCTGTTGCTGGTTTGTGTATAGGAAGGTGACTTTTTGGTCCTGCTACCCCACAGAAGTTTTTGATTTGCAAACACCAAGATAACCCCAAATTTAGTATCATATAGTGATATTAAAACAAAAAATTAATTCTGAAATTAGTTCTGCAAATTACTTTGTAGGCAAAGTGGTAAAGTGTTGAATGCAGGTGGGGGCACTACCATGGGGAGGTGGTTGGGGGGTGTCGCACCCAGCTTTTCACTCCAAGCTTTTCACTCCATGTGGTTCTGCTGAGAGTATCCAGCAAACGCCTTAGTTTATCAGCCTTCCCTCCCAAAGATAAATAAAAAATCAACTTTTCCTAAACATGACAGCCTTGCAGTCTCTGCACGGGGTTCTGTGCAGCATGGCTTATATTACCATTAAAATGATTTAAACGGAGACTCTGCTCAGCAGCATTGTAGGTGACACGTTCCCTAGCTGCTGTGTATCCAAACAGATTGTTGCAAGGCTTTGAATAAACATTTTGTAAGTCTAGCTCTGAAGCAATTTACATCAAGCAGCTTATATTGCATGGATGCCAACTAGTTCTTGTGTATTCCTCACAAAGCAGACAATGTTTTCTATCAAATCTGTTGGGTGAAAACAGAAAACCTATTAATAATGTGTCAGGAACCTGACTGAATGCAATATTTATGTGAAAGTCTCACAGAGGGCTTGTTTATAAAGAGTACACGGATTCTGTGGTTCATGTTTGAAATGGGTAAGAGAACAAGAATAATTTTAACATTTTTCTCACAGGTACACCTACCCACACACTTCCATTCCTCTTTGTAATATGAAGGGTAGATGCTTTTCTCAGAATAAGCTGAATGCAGAGCTCGTCAAAGCTGGTCCATGCATTGATCTCAAGAGGTTTAGTCCAGCGTCGGCGCATTGTAGTGAAGAATTAGACAAAACCATTCAAAACCTAGCAAAAGGAGCAAATTCCCAGGGCCCTTAGATTTTCCTTGTGTGTTACTGTGGTGAAATCTCAAGTGCACCCATTGGTTTCAGTGATGATTTGAAACTGTTGAAAGGGAGCAGGAGCGGGCCTTGGCGGGCGCGGCGCTCGTTAGGCGGTGTGAGCTGTGCGCCGAGCACCTCGGCACCGAACCTCATCCAAACCCCGCTGGAGTCTGCGGGATGGAGATGGAAATTTCACCAAGCGAGGCTTCGGTTGGAGCACTGCTCCTTTTTTGCTTTCTCACAAATTACCAGAGTTCTAAAAACAGCCTCCGACGCTCATTCCTACTGGCACGGCCGCTATTGATCGTGTCCAGAAGGAGGAATGGAAAGACACGACAGGATTGGCAACGATCCCGAGCCGTGAAGTTTGGATCTAAACCTTGATCCAAGCTTTGCTAAAGAACAGGAGGGGGTGGGTTTTTTTTGTATTTTTTTGGGGGGGGGGGTTTTGAGGTTTTATTTACTCTCTTGTACTCACATGGAAAATCCATAGTGCTGGAATACGGTGTTTCCTCAGCGGATAAGATCTCTTGGATCTGGTGCTCTGGGGTGATTGGCTGAGTGGGGAAACTTTTAACTTGGGAGGAGAGTGGCCTAAGCAGCATCAGCAGCATCTGCAAGGGAGAGGGATCTCCAGCCATGAACAGCAAAGAGTATCCCCATTATTCCTAAACACAGCCCAGCTCAAATATCTAGCTTTTACCCAGAACAGTCTTTTTTTTTGTTGGTTTGTTTTTTTTTGTTTTGTTCTGTCAGCTGGAGCAGGTAGAGTGCTGAAAACCTGATTTAAAAATTGACGGATGAATAGGGTGGAAAGTTTAATCAGCACGAAGATTTTGGTCACATTGTGATTAATACTTGCTGATTTGCTGCAGTATTTTTTTTTAATTAGTTGCAAGTCGTTAAGCTAATTAAACTCATTGATTTCAAGCAGATGTTTGCACCTGGAAGTGCATTTATTATTATTTATTATTGGAGAGAGGCTCTCCATCAGGAACTCTAGTGACAGGACAAGGAGTAATGGGCTCAAACTGAAAGATGGGAAGTTTAGGATACATATACAGATGAAATTCTTCCCTGTGAGGATGGTGAGGCCCTGGCACAGGTTGCCCAGAGAAGCTGTGGCTGCTCCATCCTTGGAAGTGTTCAAGGCCAGTTTGTAAGGGGCTTGGCGTAACCTGGGATAGTGAGAGGTGTCCCTGCCTGTGGTTGAAGAGGGATTTTTAAGGTCCCTTCCAACCCAAACCATTTGTGATTCTGTGATTTACTATTCATTGTTTTTAGTTTTAAGCTTTTCTGTTTCCCTAGTTAAGAAACAGAAATATTAGCATGTGATTGAGCCAGCTGGTATCATCATCATTATTAAAATCAACTAACAAAATATCATACTGTACAATCTGCAAAAAGACAACAGATTGGCAATTTCTTGTTCAAACTGTATGGTAAATATGTTCCAGTAATGAGTGGCTTACCAGAAAGCAGGAGAGAAAAGACCACAAATAAAATCAATATTATTATAAATATTACTTGCCACCAGTAATTTGAAATGCTACTTTTTCATCCAAAACATTTGTTTTAAATTATATGTTGACATATTCTGGAAATAATTATGATAGACTATTTTTAAATTAGTGGTACACAAAGGACTTTCTTTATGTCCTTTTTTACATCCACAGTTTCTGGTTTCTGCCGTGCTAAAATAGACTTGGATAAGGATCCATAGATGTGTGTGTATGCATGTAGGCACTTTTATTTATTTATTTTCTGGTTTGGACTATGGAATTGTGTGCTTTGGGAAGCAGGTGGTTTCCAGCATTTGCAGAGATCTGCATGTTAAATGAGTTATGTTTTGTATTGCAGGAAAGTATTGCTACATGTATTTTCATGACATTCCTTTCAGGCATCTTTTTGGGGATCTTTCCAAAGTGCTATGAAAAAGAAAGAGTGATTTGCTTTCAGAAAGGAATTGCTCAGCTAAAAATAATGAATGTGTTATAGCTAATGTGGAAACTCACTATGTCAAGAGGTGATGTGGAAAACTTTGGAGCAGACTGAACTGAAAGGATAAATGATCCCCAAAAGAAATCAAATGGAGCTGTGTCAGAAAGTCCAACTTCTACCAGTGTCAGTGCAGTTTGGAAGCCACAGAGGGAAGACCCCTGCTTCTGTGGGAGAGTTCAGGAGAATAGGAGACTTTCTGCTGGCTTTGATGGATGAGTTGGTTCTTGGCCAACCTATACTCACATGGACCCTTTCTGGGATAAGGATCCAAGCGTTGGTGGTGCCCCCTGATGGGATGGCCAAGTGTCTCACAGAGGCTGCTGCAAGCAGGGAATTCTCACAGTTTCAGTGCCAAACACACACTGGTGTTCAGGGTGAGGGTTTTGTTACAGGAGGAGCTGTTTGGGAGATCTTGGGACTGAGATCAGCTCAGTTCCTTGCTGTTGTTCCAGGAAATGCAAATCAAGAGCTGCAGTTTCAGCAGAGCCCTGCATGACTGGTTGACAGGCCTGGGGGATGCCTGCCCTGTCCCCATCAGCACAGTATCCATAGCACAGGGGGTCCTTAATGACTGTGCACTGTCATGTGTGTCTGTTGTTTCCCTGGTTTTACCACCAAATATCACATTGGCTGAAGGTTGAGAGTTCTGATGAGTGTCAGCTCTGCTTTTGAGAGCATTCATCTTACCAGATCGCTCTGATCAACTCTCCAGCTTGACTACCAAAATGAAAATTAAACATCCTATCCACCAGGAAAACTAATTTGAAAATACATTTTAACTCTAGAGCCATCTTTTACCTGCAAACTTAATTGTGTTCCTTTAAGAAGATATAATTAAGTATCCTCATGGCAGACCATCAGTTTTAACAAAGCATCTCTAGAGCAGATAGACATCATTACTAATACAATTCTTTGAGGTGCAGGCAGGAAAATAAATTGGTTGTCATTGGGACCTCGTCAATATAATGAACATCTGACATGTAGACTCTTTGTTTCAGATGACAGAGACATAGATGAGCAGGAGAAATTGTTAATAAGAACTGCAGACAGGACATTGCAGACTGTATCTATCTCATGAAATGTTATTTGCTGCCAACACATTGCAGTAAGAAAGACTGTTCTGCCTGGGAATAGATGAGAAAAATAAAGTGAGGAGACACTTTCAGGTACGTCCTGAGAAACTCTGCTCAGTAAAACAGTTCGAACCCTTGACTTTTTTTACTGTAACATCTTGGTAGCTACTTTCATTTCAGGCAGGAAATTGGTAGTTTGCCTGTTTTCTATTTCCATTTACCACTACAGCAAAATTGAACCTTTGATTGTTGGAACTATACCATCTCCAGCAGCAATCAGTAGCTAACATTGTCATTCAGGCAAATACAAAGCAGAGCTGGTTCGAGTCTTGCAAAGCCTAGGGGGAAATTTTGACATGCAGGAGTGAATACCCAAATACCCTCGGCTGTCCTGGGGATTTCCGGCAGCGTCTGCAGGACGTGGGGGAAAATTTCCAGGCTTGAAAACAGCTGAAAATGTTCTACAATGGAGTCCCAGCTCAGCACTCTTTAGTCTCACTTGTCTTACGTGGATTTAAGCATGTGTTTATTGTTAAAGGTAAATGTTTAATCCAACAAGGACCCACTGCTTTTCCAGGCAAGACCATAGCTCGTTTTCTGATTCATAATTTATTTGAGAAGTCACCCTACACTCTTTCAGCTCTTTTCTCTCAATATTCATTAACAAGTTTGGACGATGGGTGCTCTTTGAATCAGTTGTTTCCTATTCAATTCACATGACGAGTGAACTGAACCACACACTGTAATTCCTGTTCCCAGTTTTAGATGACTAAAACACAATGAAGGAGAAAATTTTCACTTTCTTTGCTTGGAAGAGTTTTAGCTCATGCCGAAGGGATTAGCAAAGAGGTTTATCAACACACACACAGATCCCCACTTGTCAGGGTATGTGTGAGCTAAACCCCACAAGTCAGAGCAAAGCAGCAACGCCACCAGGAAGTATCTTGATGCAACTAGAGCAGTTTGAAGCACTGTGCACACCCTGAGCTGATCAGGAGGTACAAATAACCCTCCTCAGAAGGGCCAGAAACAGGCCAGTTTTGAAAGGTGACAGCACATTTGGGATGCTGTGCCAGGCAGCAGCAGGATGTGCTCCTGGAAGAGCAACTCACCCCACTCGCTGATCCAGCCCAGGTAATAACATTTCCCTGTGACTGGAGAATGCAGCAAAATGAGAAACTCTTTGAAATGAGAAGCTGCAAATGCAGTTCTAAAAGGATTTTTCTATGTAAGGATCCCAAATCACTGACATTAATCTTAATGCTGTTGTCACTTCTCAATGTATCTGGCATCTTGAAAAGGCTCGTTATCCATTGTTTTTTAAATTATTATTTACTTTGTTATTTCGCAGGGCTCTAATTAATTACTGGACTGCCTGCCAGCCTATCTGGCATCCCCTTATTGCTGCAGGGGATGAGGGCAGCAGCCACAGCCCCCGGTGACAGATGCAGCTCTGTAGGACTGTTGTTTCCCTACAGTGTGAGCAAACGGAGCATTCTTTGTGTGCAAGCCTGAGGCTGTGTGCACACGTGTGTGAACCCTCCAAAAGCAAACAGCTCACCTTTAGAAAGCCAAAATTCCAAGGAAGAAACCAGCTCGGCAGCTGTGAAAGGTGTCTCTGTGTTTCATTGTTGATAAATGTACAACCCACGGTGACTCAAACCTCAGGATGTGGTGGAAAACCGAGAAGAAAAGAAAGATAAAGAGTGGGGGAGAAAGGGAAAAAAGCAGCCTGCTCAGGATGAGGAGTTCAGACACGCCAGATTTCTTTGGCACAGGCGCTGCTGTCATGAGCCTTGCAGACATTCAGTGTTTGGGTCCCTGCTTTCTTTTTGTTGGCTCTGAGCACGACGATTTTGAAAACACTACCACAAAGTGTTTCAGGTGGCAAAGCTGGCCAGTGAGTGCTGTAAACAGCACCTCCTTCACATGCTACAGGTGGACAGTGCAGGCAGGAACCTGTCACCTGAGGGCTGTCACCCATCTGTCATCAACCTGCATCTGCTCACCGTGACAGAAACGTCAATGATCATTTTCCTCCATGTCAGCCCTTTCCTAAACTCTCCTGGGAGGGCAGGAGGCAGCCGCTGGAGGGACAGGGACTCAGCGTTGAAAAAGGGAAAGGGAAAATCTAGTCTGGAAGCTGAATACTGAAAGCAGGCATCGATTTCCTATCAGAGAGGTGACGTGTTCAAAATTTGCTTCGCTGCTTTAGATTGAAAGGCATTTACCCAGTCACAGGGACTACCAGCTGGGCTGTGTTCAGATGAAATAAAGCTTCAGGATCTCTCCTGAGGCCCTGGATTTCACTCCACCAGCTCCAGCCATCCGCCTCAGGCACAGCTTCTTTCTGAGGTGACTTGAAGCTTGGTGGCCTCAGTGTTTCTCCTGTGATACTGTCAGATATTTAGCTACAGGAGCACAAGCTCAAGCATGAGGAAGGAACTCAAGTATCCTACACTGTCCTGTCACAGACAGGACCTAACTAACAGAACAGGTCTTTTTTCTACTGAACACGTATTTTCTTGATTTGCAGTGGAAGAAGAGTGCAGCTACAAGATGTATGGAGAGCAGAATGATGTAAGGAATGAAGAAAATATGAAAATGAGGAAATCAAGTGAAGGCTATATGGGCTGGTATGCAGCATTCACTGATAGGAATATTATAGGATCTCCTGTCAGGTCTGATCAAATCAGATGCTGATTCAGCACGGAGATGCAGTGCCTGGTCTCCAGAGGAAGGTTCACCCTGAGCCTCTGCAGCAGTGATGATCACATTCCTTGTGCTGGGAATCCAGGAGCAGCTCAGACAAGGCACGTGGAAAGTAACTAAGGAAAACAGGAATTATTGATAGATTTACATTGCTACACCTCCTCCATCAGGCCACTGCAGAGGGATTGAAGCCAAACAGAGCTGCTCTGCATCACCTCACTGGTGATGACAGGAGTGGGACTTCAGCATCTCTGGGAAAGGTTTGTCTTTAGGAACAACAGATTTTGTCCTTACCCTCCAAAGAGGTTACAAAGTCGTGTGCCCTCTGAGTGTCTGGAAAGGGCCAGATCAAATACTGGAATATTTGCAGTGGTACCAAAGTGCCTCAGCAGACACTGAGACCTGGTCCATGCCATGGCTTGTGGTGTTTGGTCTTTGGTCGTTCAGAGGTGTCACTGCAGCCTGGAGGGTGTCACATGCAGCTCCTTTGGGAGCACGTGGGAAAGCAAAATGGGAAATATTTTTTTTAATATTCAAATGTCCTCATTTGCACTCACGTACATGTGTGTGGATGCCACAGAGATGTGCCATGAATGTGTTTGTTTATCTGTGCGTTTCCTGACTGGCTGGGGTTCTTTAGCAGCTCTATCCCCTTGTCTCCACAAATAAATAACACTGTTAGATCTGATCTCTAATTATATTCTGAAGACCAGTAACCCCCTGAACATTTCTGGATGTCTTTAATTAGAATAAAAGCCAAACAAAGCAACCAAAAGGAAACAAAGGGATTGATGGAGTCTTGCTACCCACTTACTGGTGTGTAAATGTTCATTGCAAATGTTTGATTTTAGACCTGTCTAGCTTTTCTCAGTATCCTGCAATTATTTTTTCTACTTATTTTTGGTACATATTTATATTCTTTGAAATTTTGGATACATATTTTGTATAAACATGTTTCAACTCCCCAGTAGTAAAGTAGTGTTTAGCTGTATGCAGGGCTGTTAAAGGCATTTGTGTGACATTCAGTATCCAAGTGTGTGTTTATACTTGGAGAGCTGAAAACACCATAAAACAGAGGGTGAAAAATCAGGGATTCCTAGGTGATCACATAAGCACTTGCCTAAACTGTTAGAAGGATGCAAGTATAAAGGAACGGGTGGTTTTAATCTCTCTTTTTTTTTTTTTTTTTTGCAGATTCTGATGAAATTATAGTTCACTTTTAATGGCACAATCTGTGTTCAAAGATATTTGGCCTTTTCTTATTTCTTGTTCTGATGATTTCCATAGGAACAAAGTAGCCCCTTGCTGCAATGCAACTGTCTCTGGGCTTAAACACTTCTGGTTAACTCCAGCCCAGAAGCAAATCAGGTCTGTGTCTCAGACAAAAAAGCAAAATCAAGAAAGAAGAATTGGATGGAGGGGAAGAATTTGATTTGTGAGGGGTCTCTTCAGAAAGTACCATGAGGTCTTAAAGAAGGCAGCAGGATTAGAGTTTCTATTGCTTGTGAATTGCCTGAACTGCATGAGTGAGCTTTAAGGAGAGCAGTAATGAAGAAATAAAACAGCTTACAAGGTACGTCAGCCCTGGAAAATAGGAGCATTTCACAAATGGTTTCATCTTCTTTGACTGGTGATACTCGACAGTGACGTACAATTACTTCTTGTGGTAGTTCTTTTGTTGTATCTGAAACACAAAGCTTTCACTTTAAACCTGGTTAAAGAGTAAAACAAGAGAATGCAGCAATTTCTAAACCAGCCATTAGCTCAGCAGCAGCGTTTTCTCAGGCTGTTTTGACAGAGGCAAAAAAAAAATTAAAAAAAGAGAATAGTTTAAACTTTTGCCTCAGGGGCTGGAAACCTATTTTTCAGGCTGTTTAACTGTCATTCTCAGTGCATCTGTTCAAATTAGCTTCAGACAGTGAAATAAATAGGAAATATGGCCCAAGGGTCCTTGGTTTTGTCAGGAGGGACTTAGAAGTGGAGGAGAAGAAGAAGGAAGTCTGGTTTATGAAGGCCTGCTGGGTCTTTCTGCTGACATGAAATCAAACCTGACTGAGGATTCAATCATCACAAACACCCCAGTGGGCAAGAAAGCCCTGGATGTGATGATCCTGGATGGAAAGTCCAAGGCAAGGTGTGGTGTGAGATGAGAGGGGAGCTTGGGCACTCACACATGTTAAACCCAGCTCAATAGAATGTCTCTCAGGCAGCATTTCGAGCAGTTCTGTCCCAATAAATGACAAAAATCACATGACAAAATGGCAAAATCATGACAAAATCCTGGGTACTTGGTTCCTCTTCTCTCGGATCATGGAAGTGCCTTTGTTTCCAGACTCCTTTTGCGTTGGTCTCCTCTCTACTCATTTGCACAAGACAACCCTTCATCATTGCACTGATGTTAAATATTTGTATGTCAGTGATCTCATATGTATATATATATGTATAGATATGACTACAGCAAGATGCAATAACATCTCCTCCCCTGTGTAAGGCTTCTCTCACCCCCTGATTTCCATGGTTTGATTCCTGGTGGTTTGGAAAAGCCTCTTCAGTCCATGTTTGCAGTAGATGAGGAGCATGGGATCACTGATGGTGCTGGTTCTGGTACAGGTGTCCTGCCTATCCCAACCACTCATCTGAGTGAGCACCTGCCTGCTGGAAACCAGCAAAGACCAAGACCAAGGCTGGGTGCCTGGATAATTTCTGATACCAGCCCTTTGCAAGCAACAACTTGACACGATTCCCCCCCCCCAGTCCGTTCCCATTCCTACATCTTTCCCTCACTCACGTCCTTCCCTGGATGGTCTCTAGGACACACTATTTAATTCACCTGTTGTTCCTCTGTATCCTCTGTGTGCATGAATCAGGCTGTTATCAACAAGAGGAGCTTATCTCTTCTCCTTTATTGGATCTGGAGTTGCTAATGCATCCATTACCTTTATATCACAGAAAACAATTAACAGATGTTTGTGTTCGTTTAAGAATGACTTTGTCTTGGTTCAGTGTTTGTTTAGCACAGCACACCTCGGGTCCAGAGTTCTTCTGGACCATCTAGAACATCCTCTAGATCAAACATGAAAGGCATTCCTGGAAGCAGCTTCATTAAAACATTTATTTTTATGTCACAAACGTATCTTGCTATTGCTGATGATTTTTCTCTAACACATTCGAAAGTGCCTAAAATCAGCATGGAAATACGCAGACAAAAGAGACTTAATTAATCCTATTTTTGTCTAATTTGCACCTCTAGGATATTTTGTGAGAAATAAAATGTTTTTCACAGCTGTCTCTGGCACGCACTATAATTACGATCAACATTTCCATGTATCATAATGATGATGAAGATAATGGTGGCCTCTGTTTCCCACCTCTTTGCTGCAGGAAAAGAGCTGACTGCAACAGGATGTACTCTGAGTTAGATTTATTCCTGGATTTATTCCTCCCCTCTCTCAGAGGTAAAATAGGTCAATATTCTATTATAGTCCAAATATTATTAACTTACTGTCCTCATATATTTTGATATTCCAGTGAAAAAGCCCCACGAAAATCAAAATTGAACTTCAGAAACATGACTCATTTCAGGTGTAATTTTTAAAGGTTTCTCAATCCATGCTTCCCATTTTTTTTTCTCCAGGGTTTCTGTGTGTGTGTGCTCTTTGCTGTCTCAACAGAAAGAAAAAGGAAAACAAAAACTGAGGACTGAAAATGCCAAAAACCCCCCAGATCTTGGTGCTTGTGGTTCTTTGTATTGGGACAAAAAAAATATCCACAATGTGTTTCCCGAAACAAAATAAAGATTGATTTTAATATTTATTGCCGCTCCTTTTTGACAGGTGTGTCTTTCCTGAAGTTGTGTTGGAAGCCACATAATCCAACATCTTGGGCTTTCTTTTGGGAGAAGAAAAGAAAATGCCATGTGAGGGTATTTTCTGGGTAGAGCAAACCTCTTGGGAGGCAGCCACATGTATTAAAGCAGAACCACTATAAATGTCTTGTTCGTTTATTTGGATGACTCTCACAAAGAGCACTCGTGGCTTTTTGCTGCCTTTTCTGACAGCAGAGGAACTGCAGCGAAGGGGAGAAATTCTTCCATCTGTGCCCAAGGTTAAGGCAATCTGTAGGAAAGAATGAAAACGACACTGAGAAATGAATATCCCGTTTCAGCAAGGCCTAAATAATTATCTGCAACATTTTGGATGATTCAGCATGTGTCCTGAGCAGCAAAAAGAAGGGAAACAAATATAATCCCATCCAAGGAGCAACCTTCCCCCTTTCCCCAGCCCGAGTGTGGAAATGTATTGCTCCTCACTGGGAAATAAAGCCATGAACACATCATTAAAAATGGGATGGATCAATGTCTTAACCTTGTGGTTTAAACATGAGAACAGAATTTTTAGGATTAAGCATATTAATTATTCCACTGATATGTGACATTTGCTATTGAGGGTCAAATATCTGAAAGCAGTCTCCATTTCTTTTTACTTACAATCTACTACAGAAACAATTAATTATAAACATAAGCTAGATGTAAGAAGGGAGAGAGAAAATTAACAGCTGGAGCGGGTAATGAAAAGAGAGAAGCATGAGGAAATGAAATGGAAAAATACACATAACCACATTTCCTGCAGAGATAACAAGGAGAAAAGTATGAACTGGTATTCTTTGAATATGTTCTTGTTGATGGGATCCTGGAATTTTTATTCACCATAAATTCTTTCTCCAAAGTATCCATTTTTACTTGAAATCTTGATATTTCACATAATTTACATCCAAGAGAATCTTCATTCCCTGCTCTTCCTCCAGATGTGTGTGATGACAGCTAAAATATCTAGATTTTATAAAAGTGGAATGAAAGCTCAAAATCCATAACAAATCCATAACAAATATCACTGATAATGCACAAAAACTGATAAGATCACATTTTCATGTTCTTATGAGGTTGGGTTGTTTTATTTGTTCCTCCTGCCAATCATTTCCTCTTTGAGGGAGGAGGGCGAACAGATCCATCAGATAAATGATAGAGGTGCCTAGAAATGGCTAAAGCAAAAATAATGATAGCACAGGCTGTCTCTTTATGGAGCTTGTGCTCCAGCTCATGCTTATGGAATTAATTATTATATTGTGGATCTTGTTTGTGGAGCACCATTCACTGCAGTTCCCATTGCCCCAGAGCTGTGTAGCTAAATCGCAGTTATGGAGCTAAATTGGCAAACTCTTCAAAATTACTTGAAAAGTAACTACGTGGTCAAAGGTACAGGTGAAAAGGCTGAATGGGCTGATGAAAGGTATTCCCCAAATGAAGGAAATCCTGTCCAGATGAAGAGGTCACTTCATCTGCAAGCCTTAGGCACTGCAGGGATAATAATCCCCAGGTTCAAGCGCTAACGGGAGAATAAAAGACAAATGGAGCCATTTGTCATTTATTTCCAAATAAATGCAAGATTGTTTTGCACAAAACCCTCACCCTGTCTCAACAGGCAGATCCTAGAGGGTAATTTCGGGGCAGTTTTCACTCTAGGTTGATGTGAGTTTCTGGTTTAGTGCTCCAAGGTACAGCATTGGGCTCTTCAGAGACTGGCTGGTGCTTTGTATTTCATGCTGCCACTTTTGGTGAACAAAGAGCCCTGTAGCAATTCCACACAGTTTTATCATCAAGAGATTTCCTTAAGTTAAGAGAAAGACCTAGAGTGGTGCTGTGGCCTGTGAAGGAAGCAAAGGCAGGTGAGTTTTCACTGCCTTGGCACAGGCACGGGAACGACGTGAATGCAAAAAGGCTGAGGTCGAATTAGCAGAGGTGGAAATGGCACCCAGGAATTGATTAGAGCACTTTGCTGATGCGCAGGGAGGGACACGTGGTCCTGCCTGAGAATGGTTGGACCTGCCCACGGGTGGGCAGGAGAGATGTGCTGATGACTCCCACCCCCCTGGCACCAGCTCGGGCAGGGCTAAGGAGCACCAGTCAATCTGCAATCAAGAACCTGAGAGGCAGAGCTGGCTAGAGGGATTAGCCCATAAGGGCTATGCTAAAAGGGGGATTTGGTGTGCCTGGCCTGGAGGGGGGATTCTGCAGGTTGTGCTCCCTGGAGGAAGGCTTGGAGGGCTCCTGGGCTGGGACCATCAGCTCTCCTGCTGCATCCCAAGGGCAGCTGCTCTCAGAAAGCAGCTGAGAATGGCTGGGGTTTTTAAAAGGTGAGTAATTTTGAGGTTTAAATACAATGTTCCTCTTCTATAGCTATGATAAAGCCACTTTCTAGTCCTTAAACTGAAACCTGGTCTACGTTTTGTTGGCTGCTAGAGGTTTCCCAGGGTGGCTACTTTGTGTTGGGGTGGAGCAGCAGGTGTTGAACTAAGTCCCAATTTATTCCACTTTCTTGGCAATATTGGGACAAGAAAGAAATAGCAACAGCTCTTCAGCTGCCTGGGCTTTTTGTGAGCTTCCATGTGCTGGTGTAGCGAGTTGTTGTTGTAGGTATCTGAATATCAACATCTGAAAGCTGTGGAAGTGGAATAGAGGGTTGATGACTTGCTGAGGAACCAGCCAGTTCATCCTCTGATCCCTGCTGAGACTTGAGGGTCTGCATTTCCTCTGGAGTAGTGGCAGAGGTGGGGGGCTGTAGGGGCAGTAGGTGGCAAGGAAGGGGAGGCTGGAGTGCTGCTGGACTCCTCTCTTCACTTTTCCAGGGCTCACCAGTGAAGTGTTTGAGGGCCCTCCAGAGGAGAGGGAGAAAAAAACACAAACAACCCAAACAACAAACAATCTGGTTTCCGTAGTCCATTGCTGAAAAACAAATCAGTGCCTCTGCTCTGTGTTGATAAGGAGAATTTGGTGTACAGATATGCTTTGGTTTCTGGTTTCCCAAAGAATCTAAAGAGGAGGCAAGGTAATAACTAAAAAAAGAAACACAGGCAAACAAGCTCTAGGCTTGTGGCCTGTTTTGCTGTTTCCCTGCCTCCTCAAGCCCAACACACCTTCAGACATTCCTGGCTGAGGTAGTTATAAAAAAAAACCCCATGTCTAATTTGGACTCGTAGAGCCCAGTCCTATCCTAAACAAACAATGCTGCCTGGAATTGCTTGCCAGACAGTTGGCATATCTTGCAGATTAGCTAACACTAACAATAATGTGTTTCAAGGAGGCGAAGAGGCTGAGCTTGGCCTCCCTCTCCAGCTGGAATGGCAGCGTGGGGCTGTGTGCCCATCCGAGCCCCTGCTCTGGAGAGCAGGGGCTGGCACAGAGCAGGTTGCTCGACCCCAGCACTGAACCCTGCGTGGAGGTGGTTTGTGAGCTGAGCTGGGAGAATAATTCCCCTACAAATTGCTCCAAGTGTTAAAGCTCCAGGGAGCAGGTTTAATAGCTGCCTTCAACCCCTGCGTTGGTTCGTCAGACTCTGGTTTATGGGCACAGCTGGGTGATGGGGACAGAAGCCGGGGAGGGGAGGTTATCCCGCGCTTAAATTTGCAGAAAAATTAGCTTGCACTTGTCCAGGCTTTCCTTTGTGTCCATTCATCCCTGTAAGTTTAGATGCATGGAGGAGAGGCGCAGGCTGTGCGGGAGGAACTTTAATCTGGCTTGCCTGGATCAGGAATGTGGGAACCGGCACCAGCCAGACCTTACACGCTTTATGAACAGTGAAACAAGGCTTCGGCAGCTTGGTCTGGAATTTGGGTGGCCACATGTAAACACCAGCTTAGCTTTCTGGGGGGGAAAAAAAAAGGTTAGGGCTTCAAGCTTATATTTGTCTCGGATTTCAAATGGTGAAAGGGGGAGGGTGTATAAATGCCAACTCAGCAAAATAAATGGTTCACACAGAAAAACCAATGTCAGGAGCGAAACCTGACTCGCTGAGAGCCTCTTGTGTACTAAGTGCATGTGCTGTAGTGACAGGAGAATATCCCTGCTGCCCTCATCCTAACACAATCAAACCGCTACTTATTCAAGTGTTTGGAGATCAAAATGCCAAGAGCAAAGGAACAAAGATATCTCTCTGAAGATGTGAGTAAGTGGAAGCTGAAGTTTCAAATATCAGCCTGGGGAGTGTGCAAGGCAAACAGCAGTGGTCCTTGCTGGAAGCCCAGCACATCTGCCTTGTACCTGCAGGGCAGATCTGGCAGCTGGGCAGTGCTGGCTTCTCCTTTGAGGAGGGAGAATCTGAGGGAGTTGCCATTTTAGATGGATCTGTGGGGTGGTGCTGGGAAGGAAGTACCTTTTAAGAGCATCTGCCAGCTTGTGTGGAAATGCTTATCTCACCTGGCAGGTTTTGCCAAGCCTCACTTAGGAAACGCTTTCTTGGAGTTCCCAGTATTTGTTCCCATTTGCTTCCCACCCATTCCCATCCCCAATGGCAGGATCTCTCTCCAGATCCCAAAGCTGGTGAGCAAGGACTGGCAGTGCTCTTGCCAGTACTTATCCCTCTTGTCTCCAGCCCAGGGCTTGTGTGCCAGTCCTCTTTCACTGAGGGAAAAGCAGTGTAGTCTTGTAATACCCACAGAAAGGCTCATGCTGCTGGAATGGGCTCTGTCCCTCACTTCTATCAAATTCTGTTTTAGCAAGAATTAAAATCCCTCTTTCGGCTTCTGAGCGAGGTAGCTTCACCAGGTCCCAATCTTTTAATTGCTCAGCTGTTATTAATTATTAAAAATAGTCAGAAACTGGAAAAATCGAGACAAGGAGAAATATTAGGAACACGCTTGCAAAAAACCCTCAAACCACCCCAAACTGTAAACAGCTGCACCAAACAGAGACACAGAAGTTGTTCAGATGGCAAAAATACTCTGTGCTTATCTAATACCTCTTCAGACCATTTCTAGACGCCCAAGGCTGTGCAAGTTTCCACTCGCTCGCTCATGAGCTTGGCCACACTTTCTGCTTTCCCAGCCCCTGATCCTGTGCCAGGGTTGGGAGATGCTCCCGAGTCAGTGGTGTGGACCTGCCTGCGCAGGCTGGGGACATGGGAGCCAGGCAGGTCCCCCTGCAAGCCCACTGAGCCAGGGGCTGTGTGAAAGCCATGGGAGATTCAGGCGTGGCAGAAAGCACAGCGAGCCTGTTGTGTCGGGATTGTCAGAGCGGTGCTGAACTCTGCGGCGGTTGAAGAGCTCACGTGTCTTGTAGCTGGCTTTGTCCATCCAAAGGGCTGCAGAAGCCTTGAGGAATCAGTGTTTCATCCCTTGTGGGGGGTTGTGAACCATCTCCCAGCAAAGGGCTCTTTCCTGGCCCAGGAGGCAGCTGCTGGCTGGCCCCAGGGAGCTGCAGGGCTCCATCCCAGGGCAGGGAGGCTGTGCCCTCTCACAGAGGCACTCTACCTGTGAAGGGAGCTTGGTGAAGCTCTGCAAGGAAAACGTGCCCATTGTAGTCTGAATATGGCTGGAAATAATCCCAGGGAAATCTGGAACCTGCCAGAAAGCACTTATTAACTAAAATTCCAAATAATTTGACAGTTTTTCCAGAGCCTTCTGAGTGCTAATGTCCTTTGTCACAGCAGGGGTGGAGGTCCAGCCCCAGAAAGGAGGCAGTAAGTTGACAGCAGGGTGTCTGCTTGGGGAGTGATCCCGTCAAAACCAAGTATGGAAGAGGGGATCCTCTCCCTATGGAGCAGAGGAGGAGGCATCTCCATTGGTCAAGTGTGTGTGTGGAGTCAGAGATCCGCTCCAGAGTTCAAAACATCTCCTGGCCCTTGCTCTCTCTGCATCTGGCTATTTTAGGTGGGAAGATATCTGTGCATGGACCTTTTAGGGCAAGCTCAGCAATGCTTACCTAAGATGCCCTTCTTTAGACTAATTTTGCAGTTCTGACTGTTTTGCTGTTGAACATCCTCCTAAGGTAAATGGAGCAAATCAAAGTGAACATTCCTGACAAATTAATGGGCAAACACA
Source organism: Ptilonorhynchus violaceus (assembly GCA_013397565.1). Lineage (NCBI taxonomy): Eukaryota > Metazoa > Chordata > Aves > Passeriformes > Ptilonorhynchidae > Ptilonorhynchus > Ptilonorhynchus violaceus. The sequence continues at coordinate 57,998 of VZRJ01004897.1, read as the reverse complement.
TTAGCAGCTCTGAAATGAAATGCCCGCACATCACACGAATTCATTTCACAGTGTTTACATATTTATGGAAATGTCTTTGAATTATACCCCCAGCTCTAGCACAGATGATTTCTTCGTGCAGTATAAAGCAGGTTATGTGGTGATAACTTCTAGACCCCTAAGAGCTACTGGAGCATGTAATTATCTTGTTCCACTTATTAATGATGAAAGGTCTATGCAAGTCCCAGAGTAGCTGTATGTACTATGCTCAGTAACCTAAAGAGACTATATAAATTTAATTTAGTTTAAAATTTAGTTGCTGACTTTAAATAATCTTCAAATACGGAATAAAAATGTTTTAGGGCATTTAAAGCTTTTCAAAATTATTAATGGATCTGTAGTACTGGAAATCTAAAGTTAATTTTGTGGTGCTAAGTTATGGAATGGAGAAAGTGGACTATAAGCAAAAGAAGCTGACCAGGCTCTGCTCTGAAATGCATATTGCAAAAACCCATCAAGCTAATACAAATCAGGACCCAGGCTTTTAATTGTGAAGTAATATTATTGGTGATGGAAGAAATGTTAAAAATGAGTTTCATCTTGACATCCTTGGAAGGTGGCCAATTCACGAAATTCTGGGCTAGAGATCTGCAAACCTCTGTTCCCCAACCTTCCTAAAATGGCATCACTCATTGGATGATGTGTCCCAGCTATAATCCTGGGAGAGTGCTCCTCCAATCTGCCATAATAATGCTAATTAGTTCTGTGTGTAAATAAACTATTGTTGACAGGACACTTTAAGCAATTCACACATGACTCATGGAGGGAGAGAGAGAGGGGTTTTAAAAATGATTTATCCATAAACAGAGATTCCATATGTCCTAATCTGGCATGGATTTCTCACCCTTCTCTTTATAGCAAGGAATGTGTGTATGCCTGTATAGCAGGGCTATAATGTGACAATTTGTCTCAAAGGGAAACCAGGATTTATGGTACTTAGTGGAGACCACAGAGGTAAAATGAACAGCAGGCTGTATTTAATCATCTGAATTTTCAAATATTTCTTTTGCTTGGGTAAATGTGTCTTTGTTCCTCTTTGGAAACGTGCTCAGCTGGAGGACTGGTTCCTGTAAAGGTGTCTGAAAATACTGCAGGCACACTTAGTGATGTGCACACAGGGATTGTGAGGGGATCCATGGATAGGGGACACTTCTGCAGGAAAGGGTTTGGACCCTAAATTCTCTTGGCCAGATATCAACACACCCTTGAGGAAAATGCATATATTTGGTATCCAGTGCACATTTCTGGAAATCAGGGTATATGGCACTGATCCCAGATAAATGCCACAGGAAATCCAGGCAGAGGGAAAAAAAAAGAGGAATTGTGAACTGTTAAATACTGCTTATTTCTCCTGCAGGGCCTGATCTTGTGGCCTTCAGTGGTACTCTTCCAAGCTTGAGAGGAGTTGTGCTGATATGAGTGTAAGGCAAATGCACCCTTTGCAGGGTTTGAAAAGTTCACTGGCAATAAACCTTAGGCTGAAGTACCTTGTATCTGGATTTTATTTTTGCCCTTGCAATCTGGGCTGCAGTTCTTCTGATGGTGCTGATTTTCCTCCCTGTCTCTTCCTTTTGCCTCTTGCTTTCTCTTTAATTATTTTTGGTTTTAGCACAGGGTCACTCATGTTACCAAAAATAATTTCTGTAATTTGCTGATTCTACTGTTATTTTAAATCAAACCCAGGGCTCTCATAATCACAAGATTTCAGAATATGGAACTTTGGGTAAAACAACCAGGCATCACAGAGTTTTGGTGCTTAGGAAATGGCACGTGGATTACCTGAACACAGATAAAGCAGATTAACAACCCACAGACCAGTGGCAGGTGGTGTTTGTGCCTTCATAATTTGAGCAAGACAATGCTGCACATGTGACCCATAAAATGGGACGAAATAAAGTGCTACTGGCAGCGAGTTGTGATGACAGAACAAGAGGGGAAAAAAAAAAGCTGAATTTTGAGTGTGCGGGGGCAAAGCTGGCACCTGCGGAGAAAAAGGCTGGCTGTTCATCTGTGGCAAAGATGCCAGCTTTGCTGCCAGTGGCACTGGAGCCTGTTCTCTTCCTTCAAAGAAAGAAATCTCTCTAGGGGTGACAGTGGCTTAATTGGGACGGCTTGTTCCAGCCTTGGGGCTGCGAGTCCTGGTGAGGCTGCCAATGAAGTGCCAGTGCAGAGGAGATTTGTCTGCTGCAAATCCACGTCTGCTGAGAATTGGACCAGGCGCTGATGCATTGGCACAGATGTTTGTGGGAAAGGCCGGGCCAGAACTACTTTTTCCTCCTCTCCTGTATTTTCAGTGACTTTCCCCCTTTAGGCTGTGCAGGGAGAAGAAACAAAGGCACGGAGTTGGCTCATCCAAAGGCAGGAATCTATGAAATCAGAAAGATTTGGAGCCTGTTTCTATTGCTAAAATACACCACTGTCTCTGTCCTTTACTTCCCAGGGAGGCATTTCTGGTGTAAGCACGTGGTGATGATAAAAGTGAAATAAAAGCATATTTTGGTGAAGCAGAACAGAAATTTGGGTGTGGAGCGGGAACAGCCTTTGCCCAGCTCTGTTAAAACTTTCCTTTTTCCCCCTCTGTAAACTCTTGACAGCTTATAGAAGGATCACAGATTACATTTTCATGCTGTTGTCAGTAATTAATGCTTGAAAGGTGAAGAGCTGGGTTGCCTGGCTGCTGTGAGGTGAGTAATGTGTGTTTGCTGAGTGGTGATCTGCTGCCTGCCAGCACATCTTGGCTACCTGTGCTGGCTGCTTTTAGCCACAGGAAAGAGCTTGGGGTTATGTTGTGTTGGATCCATTTAAAAACAAAGGAAAGGGAGATTCTTTCCCACCTCTCTAAACAAACTCTTTAATGAGCAATATCCCCAAAATAGGCTGAGTAAAAAGGTAACTATTTTGGTCAAACAGGGCAACCCCAGCCCAGAGGCCAAGTAATTCTCAGGGAGCTGGGATTGTTGGAGAGCATGGATTTTGGGAGTGAAAGGTGAGCTCAGAGATATGGCTGGGGGGGTCCAGTGTAATTTTTTAGGGAATTTTGAACATTTCTGCAAAATCAGGGCTCCAAGAAGCCCTGTGCCCCCATGCAGTAGTAGCTGCTGTATGAGCTTGCACTTGAACACTCGTGCAGAAATGTCAAATACTCCCTATGTGCTGGAAGAGTTTCTATTAAGGGATGATTGTTCAGACTCCAGAAAGTCCAACTGAGTCAAAGCAAGATGAAAGCATAGAAAATCTTTCACTCAAACTAAGGCTTATACCTTTAATTGTTTTGAGGCAAATAATGTGGCTGTATTTGGTACAGTAAGCCCAGGGCAAGGCCACAGAAAATTAATCTCCTGTTCCCAACCCTATGCCCAGTTTTTCTGAAATGTTGAGAGAAAGGCTGGTGGTGTGAAAATCTTGTGATATTCCTCCTGGGAATCTTTTGTCCCCAGGTCCAAAATGTGAAATTGAAATTTGCCCTGTGTGCAGCTCTTCTACATGTGCATAAACTCTGAACAGAAATGGCAGGATCATGGCCAGGGCTGACTGAATAACTAGTTACAGTATTTTTGCAGAAATGGTCTGGAAGATTCCTCCCAAAATTTCTGGGGTTTATGACAAAACGTAGGTCATGGGGGAAAATGTAAAATTTGGTTTGCAGAAGCAGCTGGCAGTTCAGTTCTCAGCCTACCTGTGTGTGTTAGCAGATGGTTGCGGTCGCTGCTTATCTCCCCATCCTTTGGAGCAGACTGATACTTGCAGTCATGGCTGTGGATCCCCCTGGCAGAATCAGAATGCGTGGGCATGAAAATGCTGACTGATTTGTGTGAACTTTTGTTACTTATCAAAAGTCCCCATTGAAAGGGACTTCCCGTTCAGGCCTTGTGTTACTGTTTCTTTATCTGATATGAAACTCCTATTGCTATGAAGTTTTATTTTTTCCCTATGGTGAAGCTTCACTGAAGTTTGATAAAAGTCTTTTAACAGAGCATTTACCCAGCCCTACAAACACACAGGAGCTGTACTTGTTATCCTGTGGGGAGTGTGTGAATTATCAGGGCCTGAAGCTGCTGGGGTGTCTTTTGTGAGAGGAAAAAGAAGCTCAGCTTGTGGAAGAGCTGTGGTGGCAGTGACCTCTACACGGGAGTGTTTGGGGTAGGCTGTGACAGAGGCAGCTGAGATAAGTGACTGTGTTTGAGGTGAAGTTTCGATTTTTATCGAAATCCTGTTGCCTCCAAGGGGGCAGTGAGGCTGTGTGGTGTTTTAGAACACTGATTTCCTGTTGACCTATAAAGAAGTCTTCAGAAAAATGTGGCAATTCAAGGCCTGCTTTGGTGTTTCCTGGTGCTACCAGCCTTTCCCACTAGGATTTCCCCTTAGTGGAGGGATCAGCTACCATTGCAGTCGGTATTGGGACATTGTTTGGGTGGCTTCTAAGCAATGCATCTTGCTCTGATGTTCAGCCAGTTTCTGTAATCCCTTCCAGTACATGGAGGAGGAGGGAAATTGGACCTAGAATTGCCAGAAGGAATGGGCAGGCAAAAATTCAAGGTCTAATAAAACTTGCACTCAATAAGAAGGTAAAAAAAAAAACCAAAAAAGCGGATACTGGTATTTCTCTCTCTTTGTAAGTTCTTTCAGAGGCAAACAATCACTGCTCTATGCAGTTATTGCCCAGAGAAGCTGTGGCTTCCCCAACCCTGGAAGTGCTCAATTCCAGGTTGGATGGGGCTCTGAGCACCCCGGTTTAGTGGAAGGTGTCCCTGCCCACGGCAGGGGGTGGAACAAGGTGGGCTTTAAGGTCCCTTCCAACCCAAACCATTCTGTGGTTGTACAAATTTGAGCTGGAGCACACCCTTGCAGCTTGGCTGCTCTTGCTCCGTGAAGGAGTGGAGCCACCTAAGAAAATCCAATTCACCACGAAACAGGCACCGCGTGGGTGGCTTTGCAATCATTGCAGAGAGAAAGATGGGGGGGAAAAAAGGGATTCCAGTCTGGTCTGCAGAAAGGAATTGCATCGTCACAGGTGTGGGTAAGTGATGTAATTCAGATGTTCTTTGGGTTTATTTACCAGCTTCTGAAGAGCTTGTCTGAACACAAACTTCAAAGTGGATTAGAAGGTGAGCCTGGCAGGATCTAAACTTACAGGTATTTCTTGAGATCCATGTTTTGTTCCAGGCTCTGCTACTGGCCTGGAAGGAAAAAGAAATTTGGAGAAGATATTTCATCTGTCTTTGATTTCCTGTAGAATCAAAGCAGTGATACCAGCTACCATGAAAACATGTGCAGATAAGCTGAAGGAAAGTTATTAATTGTACTAGTAAAATCACTTCCATGATTTCTGTGGCAAGTTTCCCAAATTAAACTCTGGAATCAACTTCTTTTGGTAAATAAAATTCCCTTGTTTATGCCTCTTTCCCACTCATGTCCGGAATACAAGAGGGATCTTAACTTTTTGTTGCTTCCACTTAATTGGATTAGCCAACTACCTCCAGAGGCATGTGCCTCAGGTCCAGTTCTTGCTGACAGCCAAACCAATGGGCCATTACATGAGGTAGATGGAATCCAGCATCAAAGGAAAGAGCAATTTGGGCTGGAGAGATGCCAGGACCTTTTTGTGCTTAACCAAATACCTGCATGCATAGAGATTTTTTTCTCATTGCTGCTGTGCTTTCTTTTTGCATGTTGGAAAGGATTAAAATCTCTGCTGGTGAGCAAGGCTGTGCTGCCACAATCTCCCGTGCCCAAATAAAAGCGGTGTGGGGTTGTTTGTGAGGTGGGAGATCACTTCTCATTTTCCAAAGCTGGTGGCTCTGGGGAGTGACAGCAAGTGCTGCAAAAAAACTACCCACACGTGGGATTTTTAGCAGTGCTTCTGTATGATCATCTCTTCATCTCTTCCTGTCACAGATTCAACAAAGAAAATTAAGACTTATCATTGTTGTAATGTGGCAGGAGGCGGTTGCAAGGAGAGGGGAGTGCAGAGTTCCTGCTGAGTTCTTCTAAGGAAGCTATTGCTGCAAAATAGCTTCCAAAACATCTGTGCAGGTCCCTGGGGAGCCTGTCAAAGATGTGGCATTGCAATAGTTTGTGTTGCTCTGGTATAGACCTCAAAAGTGTGCTTGGGTAGCCCACAGCCGGTGTCCCTGTGGAAGTGCCATTCACTGCAGCAAAGCACCACCTGCAACTTGAGAGCAATTCCCAAACAGACACTGGGAAAGCTGGAACGGTGTTCAAAGTCCCTCGAAGAGCAGGGGAAAAAATCAGATAAATATCCAGTCCAGCATGTGTGAGAAATTAATCCCCAAGACCTCTATGGAGCCGGGTGCAGCTGTTTTGCAAATTGACCCCTTCCATTTCTACATTGAGCCAGATAGCTCAAGAGAATTGTGTTTATTGTGTTATTTCTGTCCTCCTATCAGTATCCTCCTAGGGAAAATGATCTTTGTGTTCCTTTTCTGCTGAGGAGTTTGGAAGCAGTGGCAGAAGAAACATAACTGGGATTTGCTTCTTCTGGAAGTTACTGTGGGGCCAAGCCAACGCACAGCTAAGGTAATCTGGAAAGATCTGCTAATCAAATTGTTGGCCAGCCTGCTTGGCACAGCCCATCCCCTCTCCTGTGCCTTGGCTTTCATGTTGAAACCTGGGAGATGATGCTGATCTTTGAATTGCTTTGTCTGGAAGAGGAAAGTAATATTTGGGCATTGCTTAGGTGGGACCCTCCCTCCTTATTACGAATATATGGAATCGAGAGCTTTGTTGCAGCAGTGGCCTAACATGAAGAGCAATGAAATCATGTGAGCTTGCAAAGAAGTTTAGGACTGCCTTTAGAGATGCAGCCTTTCACAGAGCATCAGCCAAAGCTGTGAGAGACCTGAATTAACTTCTTGGGAGCAAAGGTGTTAGGGCTGGGGCACTCTTTATGGCCCACAACACATTTACAGTGACTTCCCCACCAAGGCAAGCGCTCAGGGTTTTTATTTGGTTGGTTTTTGTTTTGTTTTGGGTTTGGGTTTTTTATCAGTGCCTGGTTGCCTCCACTCCTCCTGCTTTAGCTGTGCCGAGAAGAATCTTTTTCACAAGCCGTGGGGCAACTTGCCCATACAGATCAGGCAGGCACAAAGACTCCTCTTGCAAGTCTTGTCCTGGGGGTCTGCATCTGTAAAACCAGCATTTGGGTATGGTTGTTCCCAGCATAGGATAATGCATGAAGTCAGGAATTCCAGTGTTAGTAGTGGGTGTGGATTTGCCACTTCCCCCCCCCCC
>VZRJ01004897.1:30276-50691 GCA_013397565.1 Ptilonorhynchus violaceus | reverse complement strand
CCCCCCCAAGGAGAAGATATTCTCGCTTTATTTCCAGAGGCGAGCCTTTCCAAAGTTGTGAACACAAGGGCTTGCCAAATATTAGCTTTCAAGGTTTTAAGTCTCACAGTGTTTACTCGAGTTACCTCTTCTTGAAGTCTATATAAAGAGTCATGTTTGCTCAGGCACACTCCTAAAAGCCCCCCAGACATGGCTCTGGAAGGAGGTATGCAGCAGCAAATGTAAATATTGCTGTTCTTGAAACTGGAAGCCCTCTGAGTGATCTATAGAAAGAAATAGTAACGTGAGGAAAAGACCTTAGATTTGGAGGAAACTTTATATGATTTGGGGGTGAAGATTACAGAGCAGTACCTAGAAAGGATAAAATCCAGGAATTCAGTGATGATGTAAATACAACTGCTCTTGGCCAAGGCTTAGCCCTGCAATCACAGCTGCTCTCTTCTGTTCCCCAGTGTTTCCCCTTGCTGTCACCAAGGCAGCATGTTCCCATACCCCAGCCTCTGCAGCAATTGCTGGGAACAGTTTTTAGGGAATTTTCTGGCCAAACTGTGCTGGCCTCTTGCTGTGGGACGACAGTTAGAAACAAAATATTTGCTGTACTTAGCCAGGCGATTCCCTCCCACCTTCTGTCAGTAAGTGGTGTCATTTTTCTGAGAAGGTTGTGGAAATGTGAGCAGAATTTCAGGTGCTCTGTGATATGATAAACGGGAGAAGAATTTTCGTGAAGAAGTGCCTAGATACAGTGCAAATAAAGCAAAACAACTGAATTAAAATTCCACCACAATATTTACAAGTCTCTCCACCTGCCTGTATATGCAGGTATGCTGAGACCAAATTCACATCGTGTTTCCTGCAGCTGAGACAAGTGAGCAGAGTGCTGGGTTGGCTGGGGAGAATATTTGCCCTTTCCCTGCCACTTTTTTTATGTATCAACAGCAGGCCCACCAAATTTCCTCTTCCCTCTCTGTAGACAGCTATTATCAGCCTTCCCACAGCAAGGCCAGGATGTAAATAAATGGAGCTGCAGCATTTCTGTGCCGCAGCAGAAAACCCTGTGAACAAGTTAATGCAGAATTATTACACTAATCAGCGTATTTATCTAATGTTCTGCTGCCTCGGTGAGTGAAGGATCGCTGCAGAGCTGGGGGCAGCAGGAGCAGCTGCGCTCCCGCATCCTGGAGATGGATTTATGGTTTCCCGGTGCCATCTGCTGGCACAGAGCTCGCCTGTGCACGGAGCCCTCCAGCTCCTGTCTCCCTGGGCAGATGCTGCAGCTCCCCGTGTCTCCGCAGGCGGTGGAACCCCAATCCAGCCCCTCTGGATGATTTCTTGAGCTTTGCAAAGCCAATGCTCCCTGCAGCCAAGCACCTGGAAAAGCGCTCTGCTCATGGACCCTCCTGGAGTTTCCTTCAGCTGGGAGCCCCGGGGGCTTTCCACAACTCCCCTTCTCCTGCTGCGGTGCTGCTTGCTCCATGGGAGCAGTCCCAGATCCAAGGGGAAGTGCACATGGAGGTTTTTTGTAACCTAACAGGCTAAACTTTTAAATCCATGTGGTTTTGAGGGAGAGGGTTTGTCCTTGGTGTGGAGTGATAACCAGGTCAGGCTTGTAAAGATGCTGCTGGAAAGCTTTTGGAGCAATGGAAGCTTGATTTTTGTATAAATCTCTGAAATGGCCTGAAAAAAAGAGGGAAAAAAACCCACTAAATGAATATCCATGTGACAGAGGATGTAGGGAAGTTTGTTCTTTTTCTATCTTGTAAAAGGGACATGTGGCTAGCAAAGATGAGCTGTGATAACAACATTACTTGGTGATATTCTTTGGTTTTTCCTGTTAGCACTCTAGATAACCTGGTAGAGCTGTTTTTATGCTTTCAACTTGCATCACTACCTCCATCACAGCATCTGCTCTGGGATGGTGTATGCTGCAGGGGCAGTGATCCCTTTGTCTTTCTTGCTGCTGGGAAGCACATTTTGGTGTGAGCCAAAGACCTGATTGTGCCCATGTGCACTGCACGACCCTAAAGACAGGACATGTGTCAATGCCAAGTGATTAATTCACTTTTAAATCTTCTATTTTTTAGAGGTAATATACCATTTTGTGTAAACACCACCAAAAAAACCCCAAAATTTGCTTCATGCACCTTGCTTTGACTTCAATCCAGGATTACCCTGGGCTTCCCTTATTTTTGCCTGTGGGCAACTTGCACCAGTTAACCACAAATACAGTGGAGTTTCTGACACTCGAATTCTGGTATGTCAGGAGTGGGTAGTGACAAGACCTAGCTGGGATCTGTGTTAGCATGCTTGCAGATAGGGATCAGAGGTTTGAAATCCAGCTGACAAGAGGATGAATGAAGAGGAGAAATTGCTAATCAGATTCTCCAGGGCTGCAATGCAATAAACCAGGGTAACTCGATGGAAAATGTAATCAAGCCTCCTAGTCTGTTTTTCAGCTACATGTAGGCTTCAGTTTGTCAGCCCTTATGCCTCCCTCTCACGTGGACTTTAAAAGGAAGGAGGATGTCTGTGAGGATCAATGAAGCAATTTAGTTTTACCAAGTGAGTTCAGTAACCCTGCTGGACAGATATCCCAGAGGTTTCTTTCTCTTAATTGGGGAAATATTGTAAAGAAATTCTGCATCTTCAGACCATCACTCGTATAGATAATGCCAAAGCAGAAGCGTAACCTTGTAGTGGAAATGGATTTTTTTCCCCCTCACTGGTCTATAAGTGGCTAAATTTGAGGGTTGTTTTCTCTATCCTGCACATATGTAAATCAGCTTTTGTGAGTTTCAACGCTTGATTTTGTGCTGGGGGAAAATGGTACTTGTGTTCACTGTCATGTTTATCAAAATGATGCAAATTAATACGAAATATTTATCAGTAAAAAGCAATCATAGATCATACATTATAATAGACTGCATGTATTTTTTTGAGATGACAGGATGCAAAAAATATCACCCTCACATTACTGGACAGGGGTGTCCCTTTGTTTAGAGATTTTTAATGGATACAGAATTGGAGATATTCTGACACTCTTGTAGGATGAAAGGAGCTGAGCAAGTTCTTAGTGGAGTTGCAGGTGTTGGTTTTCTACAAAGGAGAAATTTTTTCTCTGAAAAATGCAGTGTAAAAGTTCAGCAGTAGCTGACATACCATCTCCATTTTGAATTTGAGCCAATATTTAACCCTAAAAAAAGGTCATGATCGAGCATTTTGCATTCTGTAGTATCTCAGGCACATCACTTTTCATGTTTTAACATTGGCCAGGTGGGAGAGAATGCACAGAATTGCTGCTTTAGGACTTACAAGGTCTCTGCAAATTAATCCCTTACTTTCTCCTTCTTTCCTAAAATTTTCGTGCAGGTTGCATGCAAAACATTGTTTTGACAGGAACAGCCTGATTAGTTTTCAGGGATAATGATAAACTGCCAGCAAGCTGTGTGCACTAATGGGATGAGAGTTAAGATAGAACTTTTTTAGTTCCATCTTAGAGGCAATTTGAATGCCTCAGAGTGGGGTGTTTATGTATCCTGGCACATCAGTCATGTGGGGATGTTGTCAATTCTTCTAGGCCATGCAAGAAATTAAAAAAAAAAAGGGAGAAATACCTAAGTTAAGCAACCAGACCTTGCAATGGGCATCATTTTGAGATGATGCTCAACAGGCAGGGTTAAACGAGGGAGAGTCACAGCCATCTGAAAGGATTTCAATATGTAATTTAAAGCACATTTCAGGCTGTTTTAAATCATGGGAAGGAAGGGCGTGCAACTTGTGCTGGTCCTAAACTTGGAGGATTTGAAATGGCATCTTATCCCACTTTTGTTGCACAAGTTTTGGGGGAGCCTGACAAAGCTGGAGGGTGCTCTGGGCCGCTTACAGCTGGATAAAACACACAGGTTGGATTTGCTATTTGAATAGAAACAAAAGTTCAGGAGTCAAATGGAAGCAGCTGCCCTTGGAAACGCTCACACTGTCTGCTCTTATTGCCTGCAATTTTCTACATTTCTGTTCAGCTCGTGCAAGCCCCCAGGATCTGGGAATGGGATGGCTTGGAGAAGCTGCCCTTTGCTTTGTGCTGTTCCTCTGCAGTCAGCACTTGTCGGTGAATAACAGTGAGGTTTGCTGACACTGAGCCTTCAATTTCATGGGGGATAAGCCTCTGTGCCAGAGCCAAAATGGGATCTGAAAGAGGATTTTTCTGTGTTTGTATGCATCGATGTTAATATTCACTAGGAAGAGACATGAGGGTTTTTGTGTTTCGTGTTTTCATTTTGCCTCTGCACTGTTCTGCTCTCAACAGATTCGGGTTTTGAGCTTGCTCAGAATTTCCGTGTGGTTTAACCCAGAGCTGCTTTTACTTGGTATTGGGAGAGGATTTACCTGTATTTGAGTTATAAATATACTGAACTATTTAGGGGATATAAAATAGAAAGTGCTACAGGGAAACAGTGAGGACTCTTATTCAGCAATTGTACAGTACAGGGAATTTTTTTTTTTTTTTTTTTGGTGATCATTTTAGGTCCCTCAGGGTCCACTTCACCTGTGGAGTTGAGGGCTGCAGAAAACTGTTTCTTGGAGACGCTGAGAGCCTCCATCAATATCAGACTTTAATTCTCCCCAGGACACTCATGCTCAGGCCTTAATTTCTCAGCTTTCCCATCAGGGGAAAAAAAAAAAAGCAGCATATTTCTTTGCTAATATCTAAATTTGCCTGACAATAAGGGACATAAGCCACTTGTACAAGAAAATACAGGGGCTGGAGCCTGTGTAGCCGTGGAGTTGTCTGAGTTACAGCATCTTGCCTTGAGATCTTTGCTCCCAATGGCCACACTGCGGCAGCAAAATCCAAACAGGATTCCCCATCCCAAAGCAGTGTCAGGAATGAGTCCATGAGTGCTTCAGCCCGCGCTCTCAGGTGTAACACTTGACTGAGACGAATCCTGCTGCAGGGAAGGACCGATGGCATTCACTTCTAGCAGCACTCGCTTCCTTCTGTGCTTTGCTCCTGGAGGAATTGGACTGGTTGGGAGTGACACAAGCCTTTCTAGACACTTCTAATAAGTTTTGGTCCAGTTGCAGAGTTTGTCAAGAAAATGAATAAGCTTTTTTTAGCGTCCCTCTGAGGATGAATTAAAGGCGTAGTGGAAATAAGTCTGGCTTTGGAGCAAATGTGCTTTACGTTGGTCATGTTGTCATTTACAGCTTCAGGGTCCTGGTAGGCTCTGCAGCCAGAGTATGAAACCATTCCTTAACCAATTCCTTGAAGCCTGAATAAAAATCAATAAGGAAAGGACCTTTCCATTACAGATAAGTTATGAAAGGATGGAGGCAAAGGAAAACTCCCTTTTTGTGGTAAGGATTTCTCTAGAGACAACTAAGAAACTGAATCTTTTTAAAGGAGCCTGATTCCCTCGGGATGAAGTCTTCAAGTGTTTGAATGCTTCTTGCCTAAAACTGAACTGGAAATACCTTGGGAGGTGACTGGAAAGCTGAGTTTTATCACAGCCCTCTAGCACCACACCAGCCCTGGTTCCAAACCCACCTGCTGCCCCATGGCCTGAGCCATAACCTAGAAGTAAAAACAGGGCTAAAAGGCAACTAATCATTTATTATAAAAGAAAAACAGTGCAACTCTAAAAGGATCTTTACCTCCTGGTATATAAATCCTCACAGTTTCCCTCCTTGTCTAGAAGGACAGGAATTTCTTTGCAACCAGAAAAAAAGATGTTGGCTGTGTCCGTAGCGTGCCCAGCTCAGCAGAAGGGAAATGCTTGTTCATTATTTGCAGGCATAATTAGTACAGGACACTAGTTAAAGGAGAAGCTGTTTGCTAAGCAATCACCAAGAGAGATATGAGGCTCTGGGTGCAGCACGGGAGAGCACTTGCCTGAAGGAATGTGGTCATACAGGAAAGCAGGGCAAAGCACCACCGGGGGTGTGAACTCTGAAGCGATTTCTTTGCCTTCCTTGTAAATGGATTAGAGACAACTTGAATATCTTCCTCAATCAACACCATTTCCTACATATGGAGTAATTTACTAGTTTAAATAGGAAATAATATAGTACAATTTATTTAAATGACTCATCAAATAGAGTTAGGCTGATTCAGGCCCCTGGTCTGTGCCTGTCCTGTAGGAAGGCGTGCCTGAAGGTGCAGTCTCACAGATGTGCTCCACCCCCAGAGCACAGCCTGTCACTTCTGGCTGTACCTCTTGCACATCACCACGGGCCTGTTTAATACTTTTGTTCTCCTGTCTTTAAAGGCTGCCAGAAATGAGGCACAGACCTTTCAGACTGACGTCAGTGCCAAGGAATTTTATGGATCAGATCATCTGGAGTGCGATCGCAGGACAGCCGGGGCATCAGGCCCAGCCAGCACAGGGTGTGAAAGGTCCTGCTTGACCAGCCTGACCTCCTTCTGTGACCAGGTGACCTGCTCAGTGGATGAGGGAAAGAGATGTCTGCCAAGGCTGTAGTAAAGCCTTCAGCACTATGGTGGGTCAGTCGTTGGACTCAATCTCAGAGGTCTTTTCTACCCTTAACAATTCTATGATAAATTATCTTGCCCTGTACAACAATTGGATCCAATAAAGAGCCCACTGCAATTTTAAACTTTTCTTTTTCTCACTAACCATTTATTATGAAAGAAAATAGTGCAACCCAAAATGGATCTTTATGTTCTCGTTCACAAATCTCTATGGTTTCTGTCCTTGCCTAGAAACAGGAATTTCTTTAAGGCGCTACAGATCAAAATCAATACTTACCTCTGTTCAAGGCTGAACACAAGACTGGAACATGGGCACAGCCTCTGCAGACTCCTTATGACTTTCCACTATTCACTATTCCACTGAAATCCACATTCCACTATTTCATTTCCACTTTGCAAATGAAATGCTCTAGCATGAAATTTGTAGTCCCTGCACTGCAAATAGCTCTTGGAGGGCTAGTCTGACCATGCAGATAGCCCTGGAAGGTTGGTATATTCTTTAGAGAAAGGAATTAGACATAATCCTTACAACCCCATTCCTAAGCAAGCCTGATGAATCCCTGACCACCCTCTTGCTGTTCCTGGGAAGAGACAAACACCTGTAGAGTAGATGGCACAAATAGTCTGGACCTCACCTAATACATTTTCATGCACCTCACTGTTTTTCTTCCTCTTCTCTGTGTATTCTTAAGCTCCATGAAAAATCTTTTATTTCTCTCCTTCATTTGGTGGTCAGACTTTCAGCTCCCTCAGTGCAGTGCCAGCTTTGGAGCAGAAAGGGTTTGGGCGAGCTGTCCAAGCACCTCCCGTTCCCCAGGGCCCAGTTCCGCCTGCTCAGTCAGTCTGGGGTTGGGCTTTTTCCCTGAATGTGCCCGGATCCTGTTCTTTGGTGCCATTCCTGCTTGCACACGTTCTCTGAACTCTTGCTGGCTGTTTGCATAATCAGGAGCGTGTTTCCTGGCTGGCTTGTGGCCCTGGGAGCTGTTTGTGGGCAGTGATCCTGGACGGGGGGAGTCGGTGTTCAGAGCTGTGGGCTTGTGCTTCACCTGCTCTGCAGGGTCCTCCCGGGGGTTTAACTCCTTGTCTCACCTAAAGTCACCTCCTGACTCGATTTAATCCCTGGCCTCTCCCCCACCCCAAATAGCACTGTACTTGGAGCTTATGCAAAGGTTCCCAGATGTGATCCTGGTGATCTGAGGGAAAGTGCTTGGTATCACATTGCCTAGTTCAGTTCCTCTCAAAAGCATCTGAACATTACCCACCTTCTCACCGTGCAACTGTAAACTGACAGTGTCTTGAAAGCCAAGTTTTCAGGATATGGAATCATTTATGGAGTCTGAACAGTAATAATGCCTCAAATGCACTTTGAACTCAAGCTTTTGATATTTCTGTGTATCCATTCGTTATCCACCCGATTTTCAGATTCAGTGTGGAGTTTTTACAGACTACAATTCTTCCTCCAAGCCATCCATCTATTGAGTGTCAGCTGATCATCTTTAGTGTCTCAAGCAAGTCAGAAGATTATTTCTTTGCTTTTCCCTCCTCTGTTTGCCATGTCTATTGTTGACACTCAATGTCCATTCACTACCAGAGCTGCACGACTGCGCTTTCCTCACCCACTGTACCTTTTGTCTCTTCTATCACCAGGCCTGCTCTCTCTGGTGTTTGGGCCTTCCAGCTCATCTGAGGCTAAAAGCTGCAGTTCAGCCACGAGGGAGGAGTGTTCCTGTGATGCTGAGACAAACGCAGCCTAAGCCCATTGGTTTGCTGCACACTGCAGAAATGGCCTTCTTTGGCAAGTTTGCCAAAAATACAGAGGTAGCCAGAAACCAGCCTGTGCCCATGGCTTTGGAGCCTCGTGCTGGAAGATGCTCCAGGTGTGTTTCTATTTAAATTCCTCAGGTAAGAGTGGTGCTGCTCTGAGTACTGTGGCATGAAGCTTAGTGGTAAAGAAAGTGGAAGAAATCAGGGGATGCTGGTTAGTATAGGCTAATGAACCTCTTTAACCTCATTTAATTCGGGTATAAAGCAATTCCTATGCAAGAAAAACAAGTGGAGAATTTGAGCTTTTTTTCCCCACAATTGCTGCTATTTTTTTTTCTGTAGAGTTCAGATGCTCTGACCATTTAAAATGGAAAGAGAGTTAATAATGGAAACATGTATTTGACACATCCACTTATACATCCAACAGAACCCATGGCCTTCTACAACCAGAAGGAAATAATATTCTGTAACAAGGCTATGATGTGGTTTCTCCCTGTCAGAGAGAGGCAAAGGAAGAGAGGGAAAATATTCATTTCAGGGGGAGGAGAAGGAGAGAATTGCATCAAGTCTGTCTTGTGTTGTCAACACTGGAGAGAAATATTTCATGCTTTTTTATAACTTTACTAAATCATATGGGAACATCAGGCTCTGAATAAAGAATAGCGTGGAGGAAAAGAATGACTCAAAAGTGGATCTGTCTTACTGAAAGCACAGTCAAGCTCTGGGCACGCACCATTCCTGACACTGTTTTCCCTGCTCTAAAGGTTTATCCTTGAAGTCTCTGACTTGCTGCATCTATTGGAGGAAATGAATGTTAGAGTCTGTACAGGATGTTTGTAATTCTTCTAGTGGTACAAAAATAACTTTCCCAGTTTTGATTAAATTGGGTCCTCCTAAAGATCATTTTGAGTTTATGTAATGAAATTTGACAAATTCCTGAAGATATTTTCTATTTAACTGCCAGTCTTAGAAACAAGATTGTCAATGTACATCATTGCTATATCAGCTGTTAGGAGTGATAGACTGATGCTAGGCAGCATTTTCCTTCATTCTTAGTGTTGTAATTTTGAAAATCAGTATAGTAATCTTCACTTTTAGATTAGACTTCATTCCTTGCTCTTGGATTTTTTTTTTTTTTTTTTGCAGTTCAGACTCTTGAAAGAAGTTTATTTCCTTCTGGAAATGTGACATTTTGACCCTTTAAATAAAATAGTCCTACATTTCATTTATCTGTAAAAATGCCAGAACTAAATTTGATACCCATGCAAATGATCACTATTTCTTCTGAAAGCACAAAAAGTGGTGGTGGTGGTGCAAGTTGCTCTTTGGACAGGCCCCAGACTTGAGCCAGTCTGCAAACATTAGGAAGGTTTATGCTGTATCAGACTTTCTCAGCATTCCCTCTCCTTCTCACCAAGGTTTAAAGGTATGTAAAATACAGCCACGTGAAATATTCATGAAGGCAAATGAGGCAACAGTCCACACTCATGTGGGGTTGTTTCCCAAGCACTGAGAAGCAAAAAGGGGAAATGTTTTCAACTGGCACCATTTCTAGACAGACAAATTTAACCCAAATATTAATAAACAATTTTTAGAAAGGAAATTCACTTCAGCAGGGAAGTGACTTGCTTTGTAAGACTCCACATCTGACCTAGTTAATCTGCTCTTTTTTTACGGAACCAGGACAAGACCAGTAATTCTATTGAGAGGGTGTGATCTGAAGAAACCATAATGGACCCTATGGAGTGACCAGTGAGAGGCTCTGGCAGAGGGATCTGATCCCAGGTGGACTGAGTTGAGTGAGCAGGAAGTTGCAGGAGCATCTGAAGGGGGCTGGGGAGGAGGCAGAGTCCCCTTCTGCTGACACCAGTGTTTAAAGGGCTGTTGAAGCTCAGCTTCTCCCTCATGGCTACAATGGAGAAAGGCTCAGGCAAACCTGACTGTCAGCTTGTGCCAGCCAAAACAGCCACTCAAATTTATGCAACCCGTCCAAGTGATGCAAAACTAGGCAAAGTGGGAGAGTCTCACTGTAACTCGGGGTTTCCAGAGCTGGGTGAAGAGCAGAACTCCAAGGCCAGGCTATTTGGGAAGAGCTTTGTGAGAACTCTGGGAGAAGAAAAGGCTCTAGAATAGTTTTTTGTCTCCTGAGTATGTAATTGTTTAGCAAAAGGCGGTGAAGGGGGGAGGAAGATACGTGTTGGGTGCTTGAGTACAGGATCAGAGGGAGTGGGAGGGCAACCTCGAAGGCATCTCCTAATTAATGAAGTTGAACTGCACCGGTATGAAAAGGCACGGTGAGGTTTTGCAGTAACTCCCCTTGTGCTGTCCCAGAGGGGTGGAGCTCTGTGTTCCTGCGTGTCCCTATGGCCCTGTGCCCTGGATGCTCTGAGCTGTGTCCTCTCCCCTCTTCCAGGTGGAACAGGTAAGAGTTTGGATGCTGAACCCCTGCTCATTTTTATTTTTTTTTTTTCCTTAGCGTATATTTGCTTTTCCATCAGGATTATATCAGTCTTGGAATGTTTCCTCCCCATCTACTTATGGAACATCCTGGAGTATTGACCACAGGCAGAGAAATGGTTTAAGGGGAGCCAGGCTAGGCATGGAAAATAATTCAGGTACTGACCAGAAAATATTGCTCACTTTTGGAGGGTTTGGTAATATTGGCACGGACCTTTAGAGTCTCTTTCTCTGTTCTAACGTGGCACAAGGGTCTGCTTTCAGGGATTGTCTGCTATTTTCACAAAGCTACCATCTTCATGTTTAATATATCTTCCTGATAAAGGAATCTAGAAGAAGAGAAAATATTCTTGATGTTTTTATGCGATGCTTTTCCGCAGAACCCCATTTTCTATAGCTTGTGATGTCCTATGAAATAGATCTACATTGGTCCTAAGGTGCCAAGGGTGTTTTGTGGCACCTGGGATAGCAAGTAAAAGTTGTGGACATCCCTCTGGATCGATCAACTGCCCTAGGGTTGCTTTTGACTGCAAAGCTGAGTCATGATGCTAAACCTTTCCTATATTCAGTTTTAAGGTGTTTACTGGTGGTGGGGAGAAAACCTTGTACTTTACAAGAAAACAAATATCTGTTTCCCTTACTCAGTAAACACCCCCTTTCTCCCCGTGATTCCCTCCCTAACTCTCCCAGTTATTGCGTGTTTTCAAAATAAGAGTCTGGAAGCATTCCCAGTTTGCTTCACTTAGGCATCACTGCAATTATAATTTCACATTTGGCCTTCAGCAGAACGGAGTGTCTCATCTCTCAGAAAGGAATATTCATAGGAAAACAAATAAAAGCACTCACCAGCTGGTGCCTGGTGAATTATACTGTTCGAAGTTCAAGGATATTGAGTATAGTATGTGCTGATTGGCATTTATGTGGATGTTTGACTGGCATCATTTGACCCTTTCTAGCACTAAATTCAGACGGATACACACTAGTGTAGGTTTTGTCTTGCCATGTGAAAAAGATGTTTAAGCTCTTGTGAACTTTCCTTGTTCCCTTGTTCCCACTTGATTTCTTCTTGCCAGTAAAGGGTCTAGGTTGGTTCCCCTCTTTCTTGATCCCACAGAATTGCTCTCTTTAGTCCTCTTATGAAACAGAGGTGGAGGCAGCCTGCAGCAGCAGCTGGCTGCCGGGAATGCCTTGACTGCAGCGTGATTCCAGCAAGGAAGAGATGAGGTGTGAGTTGCTTGCCTGCTGTCAGCCCTTAACCTACAGCATTACTGCTGGGCAACTCTCGCTCTGCCCTCCTCCTCCTCTCCCATCACCCAGAAAGTGGCTTGAAAAACTGCATGTGAGGGTTAAAATGAAAGTAAAGTGCTCTGGTCTTCTCCTCGTGGTGTAAGAGGTGTCATGTCACAACTTCCTTCACGGGCTGCGGGATCACGGCTTGCAACATGGAAACGCTGCCCGTGTTGAAAGAAAGTTTTAAAAGTTCACATGCGGGAATACTTTCCCCAGAACCATGGGGGATTCGGAGCCCTGGTTTCTACTGAACTAGACAAACAATGGAAATTGCATCAGTTGTCTCCAGGATTTAGTAAAAATAAGAGATTTTGGTGCTAAGACTGCATATGCAATAGTGGTAAAAATCCTGGTTTTTGAAGAAACAGATCTCTTCCATTTTGGCTGCTTAGTCTTTTCAATACTAAATTATTTGCATCAGCTGGAGGCTTATAAAGATGCTTAAACAACAAGATGCTTAAAGAATACATAATTTTGGAACATCTTACCATGTGATTTATAGAAATGCCATAAAAATGCATATATATTGCTAAGCATTAGAGAGCCCTTTAAAACACCCACACTCAACAGGTTGTTTTTCTCCTCTGTTTTCTTTTGCTGTATCTTAGCTCTAGGTATTGAGGATGGTAAATGTACAGACACAATCTCTTTTGGTCACTCTGTACCATAATCTTTATTCATATCCCTATGCAAAGCAGAATATGCTTTTATTCCCAACTTATTGATGCCTGCATATCTCTTATCAGCTATGCTGAAGCCGGATGTGTAAGGCACCTGGCTGTCAGCTCTGGTTGTTACCTAGAAACATCACTCAACTTTTAGTGCTCTTTCACCCACCCAGGCCTTAGGTTTATATTAAAAACCTTAACAGTAACCTATCGGGTTTATCGGGGAGGCGGGGGAAAAAGCAAGCTCAAAATACTTTTGTGTATACATATTTATTTTATATCAGCCTCAAACTGCTGAGACAAGGATTAGGTGGGTTTTTTTTTTCAGGCTGCAGTGCCATAAATCTCTAGACTGGCTCTTGTAGTTTATCGGGGCTGAGTGGCTGTGGTGATCCTCCATAAACAACTCAGACAGGTGGAAGATGAATTTTAATGAGTGTTCTCAAAGCTAAGTGCTACCTCTTGCTTCTACACCTCAAATTCACCCATTTTTTATTTTTATGTTATATCAGAGCCTGCTCTGTGGTTTTTTCCCCCCCTAATTATCTACGCTCAGGCTGGATTCTGTCAAACCCAGAGGAAAGGGAACAGAGCTGTGTACACAGAGGTGGGGTTTCCACCTGGCCTCACTTATGCAAGGGTTTAAACTCCCAGTCAAAACACCTGGGCTTTTAAAGAGGAGGGATTAGAAACTTGTGCCTAGGAATGGTTTCATTGGGGTTTGCCTGTGCAAAAGGCTTTTGTGTTTCATGTCCTCTCTGTAAAATGTTCAACCTTGTTCTAGGAAAGGCTCCAAAGTAAATTGGAGCAGCCTCAGGGGCTGTTTTAAATCATAGCAGCTGAGGCCTTACCCCAGCACTTCACGCTCCACCCTGTGTCTCTTCCACCAACACTTTCTATAATAACCTCAGATCTTCACCTTTTCACAGGGAGAACTCTTTGCTTTGCATCACTGGCAGGTTTTCCTAGGTAGGCTGGGAAATCATCAGATCTGGCTCACAATAAGCAAAGAGAATGAGAAACAGAGCCCACTGGCTTTGCTGGGAAACACACAGTCACCAGTTACTGTAATTCAGTATTCCTGTTTATATTCTGGAGCACACAGACTGACGAAGTAGGAAAAACACAGCTACAATAATTGCTCCTGGGTATTGTGCTTTCATTTACAAACATAACCACTCCTGAAGCTGCTGAGGACAATTTCCCTGAACTTCCAGCGTTGTGCAATTGCCCATCTGCCTTCTCTGGGGTTTCCACTTTCCTCAGCTATGACAAACACCGGTCCCTGATGCAGGCAGGGCAGGGAAACTGATGGATCAGTGGAATGATCCAGTACCAACAAATCCATAGTTACAAAAATAGGCAGTTATTCTTATAATTTCCTTGTTCTGACACAATTTCCTGCCCTCCTCTCAGGCTGTTCTGAAGATCGCCTGGATGACAGATCCACTTTGAAGCCTGTCAAGCCCCTCTGCAGAGCACCTCTCCTGTTAGGAATTGCTGTCCTGGAGAACAATGGCAGGGAGCAGGGTGAGGAGCTGTGCTGTGTTAGCAGCCTTTGATCACACTTGGCACGTGTCCAAACGGGGCCTGCTCATGGGCACCGCTGGGTTCGAACATTTCTGATCATATCACACCCAAGTATAGGAACTGTGCTTTGCTTGGTGAGTTTTATTATCCCTCCTACAGATTTAGTCATCTCCTGCCTTCTTGGAGCAGCTCAGAAGAGGAGAGGGATGTGGGGACTAGAGATGCTCCTAAACGAGCTAGTTAGGACAGGACTGCAGCAGCCAAGGGAGGAAGGTGAACGAGTTTAATTAATAAGGTTCTGCCAGTGCAGTTTATTTTGACAGAAGAGGATTAATGAGATCTCACAGCTGCAGCTCTGCTGACAGGTCTGTGTGTGATAGTGTTTGGCAGAGGGTGGGAGTGTGCAGATGGAATTGGTAACCTCGTTGGCAAGTGCAGCTGTCCTTGCATAGGAAGCGTGATGGCCTTTAACAATTCCATCAACAGCCTTAGGGATCTATCTTAGATCACCTTTAGCTTGTCATTCCCAAGTTTAGTCTAGTTATGGTAGTTCTCAGCTCAGCTTTGGTAATTTCTGGGTCTTTAATATTAAAAAAGTAATTGAAATTAAAGGACTGAGAAGTCCATAGGTCAGTGTTTGTAAAACAGAGTCCTTCTATTTGCTCATGGGACAACACTTGGAGAGCAACAGTAGCTGAGGCTCTAAGTAGATTTGTGGCTGTGCCTATATGGAAACACTTGTTCTGGTCCAGGAGCCCTAATATGAAACAACTCATTCAACATCTAGAAGTGTGTGCAAGACTAATATCCCTTAGTGTCAGTAGTTCTAAGTCAGTCTGATTAAACAATGTACTCAAAATGTGTATTAGCAACAGGGATGGGATCTGCTGTTCTCCACTATGGATTTCAGCTTAGTGAGATTTTTCTACTACAATGAAACGACAAAAAAATCCCAAAACATTAACAGTAGCAGAAATAAAAACAAGTAGCTATTTTTCCTGATTCAAGTCAGTTGTGAGGAATGTAAAAGTTGTTTCTTAGCTATCATGTCTTAGCAAGCACAGTTGAAAACTCTCTGGTGTTAAAACCTGTGTGTGTAACTTTCTTCCTTCAGCTACCCCAGATCACAATTTATGAGCAAATGCCAGTTCCAACAGACATGGTTCAAGGTAGGAAAATATTCTCTTGAACGTGCATTTTTCTGAAAACAGACATAAAGGAAAAAAGTATTTTGCTTGGTAGAGTCTGGAAAAGGGTAAATCTCCTACAGTCAGCTCCCAGCCCATGCTCTGTTCTCTAGATCCAGGACTAGGTCTGGAGCACCCAATTAATCTCTAGTTCATGTTTGCATGTTCTTCCCGGGAGGTTCACTGCGAGAAAGCAGGGATAAGGGTACACCAATAATCTGCTTTAATAACTCTGTACTTGAAGGAATGGGGAGACGATATTCAGAGGAAATTTTACAAAAATATTGAAAGACTGGGTTTTTTTCATTTTTTCCAACCTTGTGTTCATAACTTATTTGCATTGTTCAGACTCTCTATAGCTTGTGAGGTGCCAGCCTTCCCTATTTCAAGGACCAAATCCCTCACTGCAGCTCTCGTAAGAGCACAGGGCCATGAGCTGAAAACTCCAGGGTCCAGTTTTCCTTTTTCAAGAAGTATGAGCAGAAAACCCAAATCAAAATAAGTCCCTCATCATCTCCTTCCCTACCGAACACTTTGATACTATTGGAAGGATCAAAATTTCATATTTTATTCCTGACTGTCACTGGTTTCCTGTCTAACCCCGAGCCAACCATCAAACAAAAACTTTGCTCGTATCAACCTTTTTTCTCACAATACTTCTGAGATGTAAGAGGATGCATTGATTAATGCTTGTAAATTCCTTGGAGATTCCTGGATACAATTCCTTATTTAAATCCCTGACTACACTTTTGTTCTAGAAGTTGTCAGCTTGTCTCAGGAGCCCACAGACCCCCTGCTCAGCTCTGCACTACTCCTGGGGTGAATCAGAAGCTGAATTTTCAAATGTTCTAAAAGCTCATTTTTTGCAGAAGAAACAGTCCCCAGCATTGCTGCTCAATGGATTGTCAGGAAAACGACTGCAGAGATTCTGAATTATAAATTCTGTCACAAAATACAGCGTGTTTAAATGACATTTAAAAGCTAATAATGAATCCTGAGTGGTTGAAACAATTGTCTCACATCTTTGTTCTTTCTCACCAGGTAGAGCTGATGGAAATGTTGTCAGTGCTGTTCAAATGGTGAAGCTGCACACAAACACGGGCATGGGATTGAAAAAGAGAGAAGAGGAAGCTTGAGGTTGTGATGGTTTCATTTCTTTGAAGTCGAAGCCCAGGTTTCTCCACGTGACATTTCCGCCGTTCTGACAAAAAATGGTCAGTGACATTTCAGAGCAGAGAATCCAGTCCTAAAGAATGTATCACTCATTTAGCTGATAATGTGAATCATAATGACATTAAGAGGGATTAAAAATGTGGTTTTTCAAGGTACTCTACTGGAGCTAAAAGTGAGTTGTCAAACCATAACTAATTATCATTATTCATTTATTAATCCCAGACTATTGCCACGCTTAAATCTCCTAAAGTCTGGAGTGCATTTATTTGTGCAGTTACACGGAATGACTTAAACCCTGCAGTCAGCTTAGTTTGTGTTCTGGGAATGGCTTAATGCTCAAAGACCTGGGGAGCCAAGCACACCCTTGGTCCTGCTCCAAACTCTGCCTGTAAACCAGGTGCTCAGCTGCAAGGAAAATGAGCTGCAACCTGGGGACTTGTAATTCTGGGCTGGGGTCACCAGGTCTCTGGGACCCACTCGTCCCAAAGAAATAAAACATAGCACTTAACTCTAGCAGGAGATTTCACTTGGGGTTTTTGAAAAGCCTTTGTGAGTTGCACACCTGAGGGGTTGTGTCCCAGGCTCATGAACACCCAAAGCAATCTGTCCAGCAAAGGGCTGTGAAGTTGGTGGTGAACAGGTGGGTGCAAACAGAATAGCTCAAAATCGTGATAGGGGGATCTCCAAAGCTTCTGGTGGTGTTTCCAGAGAACACCTTCTACTTGTAGGTGAGATAAGAGGAGGAATCACTGAAATGCTTTTTACTTTATTGAGCTCCAAAGACTCGTTACCAGATACACTACCACGGGAGAAAGGGTGTTTTAATCTATACAGAGGGAAATTTAGGTTAGATATACAGAAGAAATTCTTTCCTGTGAGGCTGGTGAGGCCCTGGCACAGGCTGCCCAGAGAAGTTGTGGGTGCCCCATCCCTGGAAGTGTTCAAGGCCAGTGTTCACATGGATGGGGCTTTGAGCAACTCGAGAGGTGTCCCTGCCCAGGGCAGGGGGGCTGGAACAAGATGAGCTTTAAGGTCACTTCCAACCCAAACCATTCTATGGTTGTTTTCTTCTGTGATTTGATCTCCTTGTGCCCCTGTCTCATGTCTCTTCCTCATTATCCTGGAGAAATGCTGCTGGAAAGAGGCTGTGCAGAGGGGTGGGCTGGATACTGATGCTTCACTTGCTGCCTCTCTGAAAGGTTGCTGCTGAACCTGTGATTAGGAAAGGAGCTAAACCCATTATTTTCAGCAGCCTCACATTGATCCACATTGGCCAGGTTTTGGTAAGGGCTGATAAGGTCATTTTTTCCTTTCAGCAGTCAGAATGCAGGGTGAGAAAATGCAAGCAAAGAAGAAAAGTTGCAAATTTTTTTTTCTTTGCTGAGAAGACAGCTCTTCTTTCCCTTCTGAGAAAATGAGATATTCACACAAAAGATGAGTAGGATTTGATAACGCCGACTATGGTTCTCAATTAGATGTTTTCTCTTCCCTCACAGGAATTGATAATGCCATCCTTAATAAAATCCAGAAGAAAAACATTTGTGTGCATGAAGAGAAGGTGCACAGTGGCTCCCTGTGAGTATTTATAGAAAGCTAATAAGAAATCCTGGTTAGATGTACACATTTAAATTTCTCATGCTGAAATACTTCTGTTTGCTGTGTTTTTAACTGTCCTTTTTTTTTTTGACAATGTGTTTTACACGGGGATTTAATTAGTGCTCATCTTTAAGTTGTACTTAATGACTTGCTGTTATAACAAGGCATATCTTGGCTCTTGATTACTTCAGATTACATTGGATACATTCATAAAATACACTCACACTGATGTTTTGGTGACATTTCCAAAGTTTCATTTTTCCTCCTCTCTTCCCCTTAGCCTGCCAGTGATGTAAAGTTCCTCTCCAAAGGATCTGTCCAGTATTTTCCTCCTTTTCCTGGTTAGCAGTGAAGTAACAAAGAGCTTGATATTCAGCATTCTGTGGCCTTATCAGCATCCTTAATACAGTTACACAATGTCCAAGACAAGAAAATTTCTCAAGCTAATGTTTTGCAGAGCCCATATTTGGATAATCTTGTAATAGTTAATCAATTTATCTTTTTATTGCCACTAAGTCGTGGCAAGCTTTTCTCATTTGGGTGGATATTGCCTGGGAGAATTTAATTTTTGTATCTCTTTCTCCTATTGCATCCGAGGAGCACTGTTACATTTCATTTTGGCAGAGGCACACAAGCTGCTTTCTTTTGCTACTCCAGGAATCAGCAGCCACCTTTATTAGATTGCCTTGGGGTGTGTTTACAGTTTTTTCTCTCTTGGCTGTCTTTGACAAAACATGCACAGAACTATATTTGATACGCATTTCGTGGGATCACACACCTAAGAGAAAAGTATTTTTAAAACTGTGTTGTTTTACTTCTAAACTTATTTAATTATCTGAATCTGATATTTTTCTTGGATTAGATGAAAGGAAGACAAAAACATTAGTGGCACAAATTTTCTTTCTTCTCTGGTTTTAGCTGAGGTTGTTGATTAGTTTTCTGTTCTCAGCCAACTTCCCCTTAAATTCTTGATTGCATGTGCAGAGTAAAACTGGCCTGTTCAGCATGTAGCCAAACTTTGGGAAGTTTTATGCACTTTAGGAGTTGCTGTATACTTATGTGATAATACTGACTGCAGTAACCAGTGTTGTTGTTGAGGTTGTGCTGGAACATCAGGATATGGCCATTCAAACATGACCCTTAAGTCAGGAGACAAAATAAAGCATTGCCAGGTGTTTTTTTCCTGTTTCTCTAAAATAGCTCACGTGTTCAAGCAATAATCTTACTGATGTGTAGCTCCTTGTTCCTGAACTGATGGCTCCTGGTCCTCATTTTGTGGATCCATACGGGACTGTGCACATGTGTGAATTCTTCCTCTCCACATCTTGTTGAAAGAATTGGAATAATGGCTTTTATGTTTTCCCCACATTTTTATTCGGTGGTTAGCGAACTGTTCTTTGCGCTGTGACAAACCCTTACCACATGTCCGTGGCAATTTCTGTTTTGCAATGTCATAACACGGTTGCATCACCAAGTTTCAGTGGATGGTGTGAGATGAGTGTCGCTACGTCAGCCCCGCTCGCAGACAACGTGTAATTTCTGATCAGGGTGATATGCATGGAATGTAAATATATTCCATCACCAAGCTTGTCTTTCCCCATCTCGTTGCTCTGCACCTCCAGCAGTGATCCCACACTCAGGGGATGTTGCACAGCGCAGGTGGGAGTGGTGACGTGTGTGAGCTCTCCGGGAAGGTGTGTGACCCAGGCCGCTCCACAAACCACCCGGTGCTGAAGGCGCTTTTGGGGAGGCGTTTGCCTTTGCATGCTGTGGCAAACTCACGAAGAAGCACGTGTGGGACCGTGTTTGAGCTGCAGGCATGCCAGGTAAGCCGGTCACCTTACCCATTCCTGCCTCAGTTTCCTTGCCCGGAACACGGCTGCGGCCCTTGGCTCCCTTGCCAGGCACCCGGAGATGCTGCCAACAAAACGTGTTGGGAGATGCAGCCAAGAACAAGCATTACGTGGCAGCAGTGCCGCTGTTGATTGTATTTCCCTTGGCCTGCCGTCATTCCCGTAGTTTCCTGTCTAGCTCCACCCTCACTCAGGGCTCTCCAGGGCAATGCTGCCAGCCCCCTGCCCTCTGCCACCACCCTCCCCGATGTCCCTTGGGTTTGGGGACAAAACCCTCGCGGCTTCGTGTTTGACGGAGGGACCGCTTTGCTCTTGGTGTGGAGTGGGCGGGCGGGATGAAGGTCCGAGAGGGGATGGGGATGCTCCGAGCGGGCGTCCCGCGGAGGGATGCTCCCGGGGGATGCCCC
>VZRJ01004897.1:0-30249 GCA_013397565.1 Ptilonorhynchus violaceus | reverse complement strand
CGCTGCGCGGACCCGGCACGGCCGGCAGGTAAAGGGTCCCGGTGCCCCGGGCGGGGATCGCGCTGCGCCGGGAGCGCTCCTTCCCCGTGCGCCGCGGGCGGGGAGCGCGCTGGGACGGGGCAGCCCGAGGGGCTTCGGGGTGCGGTTATGCAGGCTGGGGCTTTGGGTCGGTTTGTTATTTGTTTTTCTGGGGATCTGGTGGGTTGCGCCCGTTTTTCTTGCCGGGTAAGTCGCTCTCGTTGTTCCGCTGTTCGTGCTTCCCCCAGGCACCCAACAGAACTTTGCAGTGGGAAGCCCGGGGTTACTTGGCTTTGCTCTGTGTCGCTTTAGTGATGCTGCACCAGGGACTCGCACCTTGTGTGAATAATTCTTTTTGTTGCTGTGAACGTGAGAAAGTGATGCTGGAGAAATTCCTCTCTCCGCACTGAACTGATGCATCCCCGTGTGCACTTGCTGACTGAAAAGGAGTTGGTTGGCTATTGACTTTGACTAAATAAATAAGCCACTTAATAGTAATAGTAAAACAATCCCTGAACTAAAAACAAACAACCAAGCGAAACATTCACACGAGTGCATTGGCATAGCAAAGTTGCTTTAAGGGTACTTTTGAGGGAAATGTAGTGTGTAAGGCATAGTTCTTTTTTAAAAATCGAGCTGTTCATACAGTTGTAATGAGAAACAGTGTGAATTTTCATTAATGTTCACCTAGCACAACTATGGCAACTGGCAAGAACCCAGTTGGTGCCCTTAGTTTTATGACATTTGCTCAGAGCACACTGAAAGCTGAATTGCTGCTACATGGCATTAAGAAAATAGAAGTTCTCACCTGGAAATCTTAGTATTAATTTTCTGTGGTTAAACTGTAGAATTTGTTATGTATTTTGCAGTGATTTTGGTTCATTTTCAGAAGATGATACTGTTGAGTGAGTCGATTTAGCTGTCAGGATGAATGGGTGTATTTGAGTAATAATCTTTCTTGTTTGATTTGTTGCTGCTATTCAATGCCATCATAAAATAGCTTATCATAAAGCAAATAAACTTTCGTGTGCTCTAGTCTGAAGATGGATTCAGTATGTGTGGTTTCACTTTCCTGTCGCTCTGGGAAGAACAATTTGAAGAAAACAGTGCAGAGAGGAAATTTTCATTTTATTTCTTTAAAATTTGTGCACTTTTTTTATAGGAATGGTATATTTTGTGCTGTTAAGACAAGTTTGAGTATATTAAACAAGCTATAGGATGGTTTGTAGATATGTGTGTTTACAGTGTCGGTTATAAACGAGGGCATGAGGAGGGGCACTGCTGTCACTGACAGGAAGGTGGGTGTCAACAGCACACGGATTCCTGTAATCATCCCCTCTTGGGACAGGGCATAAGGCTGTAACAGTGCTAGAAGTGTTGCTTATCATGTCATTCAAGGTAATTAGAACCTTACCTGGCACAATTTCACTGCAGGTTTTTTCCCCAGTGTCTTTTGCATTTGTTGGTATAAGCAGCTGTTTTTGGACTAACTGCACTGCAGATGTACCTCGTGAACAGATGATTATTTAAAAATGTACTTTTTCAGGCAAGGAACAGTCCTGAGGAGAATGGTGGTTGTGCTTTGAATGTTGAAGTTCTCTGGGATTTGGGGCTGCCTGAGATGAAGCTGGGGTCAGGTCACGTGTGTGGCTGGAGTGGGCTTGGAACAGGGGATAAACCTCACCCCAGAAGCTTCTTGGTTCCTCTCACTGACTTTTCCAGGCAATACTGAATGTCTGCTTCTGCTCCTTTAGTCTACACTGTGCAGATTTGCCCATCTCATCTTTAATTTCTCAGATAGCTGAAGGTTGCCACGAGGCCTCCACCAGTGGCTGTCAAATTCAGGCAGGATGTGTGTAACAGCTTGTGCTGTCACTTTGTTGTGAGAATTTGGGGTTTTATCTGTTTTCTTCACCATCCCCTATATCATGAACTAACTTTAATATGAGGCTTTGAATTCCAGTCTCCCAAGGTGCAGAGTGTGGGGGTCTCATCACCTCTCTTTGGCTGGGGTCCCTCTGCCGGGGCATGGGGGAGAGGGAAGCTTTACCTTAGCGGAGGAGAGCAAAGCATGCCAAGTATGCTCTGCATTTCCTCTGTATTGTTTCCACCCCTGAGTGGAAAATTGCTCCCGATTTCCTCAGATTTGGAGGATTTACATTGGCACTCTTCCCACATTCCCATTTTACTTCCAGTTGTACTTATTAGATAACGTGCTTGCATAGAAGCTTGTTTATAAGAAAAAGAACTTTTTTCCTCAATCTATTTCTATTTAACTTAAGCAGTTAAATGGTCCCTGGGTCCAAGGGATCTGTTTCTTAAGGCTAAACTGGTCTTTGCAGGATTGTGAGGATGTTGGAACCATAAGTGCCTCAAACTCTGATTTTAAATTGAATATCAGCATAACAGCTGATCCTGAGTGCACCCTTGTTTCATAAGATGTTGATGCTGTAAAATCAAATCAGAGAACCAGATGGAATATTCATATTCAGACAATTTATGTGTCTCAGTCGCAGGGCTTTCTTTCTGTGTTCCACTGTAATCCACCTAAGATTTTCTATAATCCACATAAGGATTAACTCCCCATTGTCTTCTGTGTGAGGGTCCTCATGAAGGCCCAGATTGATAAAGAGAAACTGGGCCGAGTCTCCCATGTTAGATCAAATGATTGATCACCTTTTTATATACCTGGCAGTTTCTGCCTGGAAGGAATTAGCTTGGGTGTAACTACAGGTTTACCAGCATAACCACGGAGTGGGTTGACTGCTGCGTGGGCAGATGGTTTTGGTCCAATTTAGGGATCAGTAGGAAGCCTTGTAAATGGAGACTTCATTTCTGTTGGATGTTCTCCATCTTCCCTGGATATTGGGTACCTTGTGAGCTGCAAGGCACTGTGGATGTGCAGTCTGTCTGTCCTGCCTTGAGGATGTCACCTCCTAAGGCAAACTTGACTTTTGGCACTCCTGTGGCCACGTGTCGCTGTGCCAGGGTAAACACTTGCACGAGTATAATTGTACTTACACTAACTCATCAAAAAGCTACTCTGGAGTGATATAAAGGAAGGTCTTGCTATCATTTTTTTGAAATATTTAGGAATCACTAATTTTTCTTAATCAAAATAGTCAGTCCTTTAAAAAGCTACACAGCCAGAGGTAATTTTCAAACCCTTTAAACTATTCTTTCAACTTAGAAATTACTTGGTGAAATATTTGTGAAGACTGTAGAAAATAAGATGTTAATTACCTCTTCTTGAAACATTCCTAGATGGTTTTGAACTTAGGTTGTTTGGCACTACATTACATATTCAGACAAATCAATTATCTCGGGATAAAAAAAGGCCTGTAGTGTGTGCCAGTTCAGATGTTTGGATGGTGTAACATTAACCAGGTTCCTTGAATGAACTGTGTTTTTCAATTAAGAGAGATCATTAGAGAGGAGAATGCAGAAGTGGGAACAATCTGAGAGATGTGGAGTAAACAGAGAACAATTACTTATAATTTCACGTAACTCAAGATTTTAAAGAGGTGAGAATAAATGAGCAAGATTCGATGTTGGTTTTTTTTCCTAAGGTACTTTTGAATAAAAGAAAAATGCTTCTGTAGCTAAATTATGGTTCTGTTTCACACAATCATATTTTATCTGTAGAACTCATTACTCCAATATCTTCCTGTAAATGAATTTTAAAAGACGTTTGGCAAATTAATAGAGGAAAAGTACATGGGGACTGTTAATCACAAAGATGCAGATAAAATTTCTAGCCGAAGCAGGTCCTAAATCACTGATTCCTGGAAACCAGGTTATTTTGCAGTATGATTTCCTGACCTTATATTCTTTCTGAGCATCTGTTTTTGGTCAGAGGCAGCTTATTGGGCTAGGTTGATATTTGGAGTGATGTGGTCCCCTTGTGTACTGTATGTGATGGAAATTTGGATGGGTTTTCCTGAGATCACTTGTGTTTTGTCTGGAATAGTTTCAAGCAGGTGAACATCAGATGCAACTCAATTTTCACACTTGGGGGGAAAAAACCTGAGGTAAATGGTGTGCTTAATGCTGTGTTCCCTTAACTTTTGATTAAGTGGCTATTCATAAACATAATCTGTTAAGAACACAGATGGAGTTGACCTTTTGCAAGGCTACACTACTGCTGCAAAGCTCCATTGTGGAATAATTGGATTATTGTGGGAACACCTGGAGCATGTTATAATTTCAGTTTTTATTTCTATTTTCTTAAATGTATGCTGCTTTTCTAAGACGACTTTTTTGGTTTCTTTACATAAGCAGCCTGCTGACCTTTAGGCTTTTTTTTAACCATTGCTTTTGATTCTTTCACCTGAGGAAAACAGACCCTTGAGCTGGGAGTCTTCAAGGCAGCTTGTGGAATGAGAGCTGGAACATTTCCAGTCTGATCATGTAGGTGTCCAGCCTCCAGAGAGGACCCTCCTGTGTGTGGGTTGGATGCACGGTGTGACCACCCTTGGTCTTAAAGGACAGCCTCTTGGTAACACTTTTTGGTGTTTCTTAGCTAAATTAATTCGTTTGCTTGCTCACTCCTGTTGTTTTGGTCGGTGTATGGTGAGAGCAGGAGCACAGTGCCCCAGGGGGTGACTTTTCTGCCTGCTGTGGTGGGTGCCTGTTTCAAATGTATTTACACAGATGCTCCTTCCCTGGCTTGTTTTCCCTTTCCCACAAAAATGACTTGCTAAAATGCAAGCTAAATGCTAATGTAGGTTTTGAGATCTTTGTTTGGTTTTGTTGGCCTTTTGGGATGGGGAAAAATAAAGGGAGATCTTATTCATATCCTTCCTTTCTGGGAAGTACCTGTACCCTTGACAATTCTTCCTGTTGCCCACTCCTAGGAGCTACAAATGTAGTTTGCAAAGTAAATTTTGCTTTACTGGAAACTTTAGGTTTGGAGGAATTTCATTGTTTTGGAAATTCTTGGAATTGTATAGCTTTGCTGCCTTAAAATCAGAGATCAGAGCTAATTTAGAAATGAAACATTTCTGCCTTTGTGTAATGCTATAAATTAAGACATAGAAGCAGTTCAGTTGTCTTTTAAGGATTTACAAGTGTGTGCTTTCATTCTCTCCCCCCAAATGGATAAGCCCTGCTCTAGAAGTTAGTTTCCAGCCAGGACAGGGTATATAATCTATATTGTTTGATAATTTTTTAATGGGGGTGAATGGAAAGGAGATGGCCATGCTAATTTATTTGAGCAGGCATTTGTCTGAATGGCCATTGATGTGGAGGCAGTGATGATCTGGAGCTGTCAGCGAGGATGGGGCAGCCTCTCTCTCAGCTCATTTTATCATGGCTGTGAAAGTTTTTTTTAAAAGTCTGACTCATTTGGGTTTAAGTGAGGAGGGATTACAGAGCTCAGTTCTTTGAAATTTTATTGGATACAGGTTCCCCTTGAAGTAAAATCTTATTGAACCTAATGGCTTTGACAATTTCAAATAAAAATATCCAAATGAATGAGCATAACTCATCTCCCTGTCGCTGCTTCCCTGGGTTTCAAGAGGAATGGTTTTTTGCTGTCTTCCCTCATGGGAAACATCTGCAGAACCAAATGGCAAATCATTAATGCTCATTCAATAGCCGGCTTTGTTCCCAGCTTCTTCTGCTTGGAAACAATTAACTGGAGAGTTTTGTTTTGTCTTGTTTTTCATTTTGAATGCAAACATCTAATTCCAGTTATATATTCTAGTGGATTTGGTAAAGTTCCGCTATTTGGGATTGCTTGTAATTATTTTAGAATAAATGCTCCCTACACAAATTCGGATAGTGGGAACAGTACCTTTGTGGTTGGGGTGTGATTTTAATTTATTTTATTGTATAAGTGGCTGAATTTTGTTCAACTCTGTAAAACTGTAAGATACAAATCTCATTACAAGCTAGAGGAAGACATTAGTGTTCAGTTCAGGAAGGCTTCTGGTTCCTCGCATTCACCAAATGCTTCATAGTAGCATTTAGCAAAAAATCTGTCTGGCTTTTAAAAGTGAGTAAATGAAAGCTGAAGAAAATGAAACATTCACCTGCTTGGGTGCAAAAGTTTTTTGAACCAGAAAACCTCCAAATCTGTATTTCAAGACACTTGCCAGATTGGTGAGTCCTGCCCATATCTGCTAGACAGGGCAACTGGAATGTGAATAGCTCTTAAATCCATTAAAAAAGGACATTACTACATCTTTAAAAGGTTTATTGACTCCCGTTGAAAAATTGTGGATTTGAGCTCTATGTGATTTTTATCCATGAGCCAAACCAGGAAATTGTATAATTACGACAGCTGAATTAAAATACCTTTTAGTCAGTATTCACCAGAATTAAACATCCATGATTAATAAGCTCTGTGTTTTGTTGGTTAATTATGGGCTAAGTGGTTGTAATTTCTGCACTTAACATTTATTTTGAGAATATGTGAATGGGGCACGATAATGACGAGTGTAGTGGTCAGCTTGGTCTGTTCTAAACCATCCTGCCTGGGGCTGTGTGTGCATGAAAGGAGCATTGAAAACATAAAGCCCACTGTGTACAAAGCAGCAGCCAGTGTGGTTGGGCAGCGTGAGCAAGAGCTGCAGATATGCTTAAGGGAAAGTATTTAAAGTTTAGCAAACTACCCCACCCTGCCTATGGCAAATTTACCCCATGAATTAGGGCCAAATTGTTTTTTAAGGACTGTGTAATGTGTCTGCAGGTTTTCACAGAGCAGGTTTGTCATATAGAATC
Organism: Ptilonorhynchus violaceus; assembly: GCA_013397565.1. Lineage (NCBI taxonomy): Eukaryota > Metazoa > Chordata > Aves > Passeriformes > Ptilonorhynchidae > Ptilonorhynchus > Ptilonorhynchus violaceus. The sequence goes on along the minus strand of VZRJ01004897.1, from coordinate 23,505 downwards.
ATAGAAAATCTGAGTTTTAAATCGCGTCGTTGGGTGTCATCCCAGCTCAGCAAGGCCAGTGTTTCTGTTTTGGGGAGCTTTTCTGATTCGATCACTTCCAGGAACCAGAATTAACAAACCCAGGCTTTGCTATAGTTGAGGTTCTCTGAACTTCTGCAGGTAAAATCCTGAACAGGTCATTTATTGTTCACCTCAGCATGGTATTCCTGTACTTTCAATTTTGACCTTTTTATTCAAGTTTAAAATAGTTACTGAAATGCCTGTGTTAAGACTTCAGAAGTGCCAAAGGGTAATTGCCAATGCACATGAGGTAAATTTACCAACTTAACCTGATCTCCTCAATGGGAAAATAATGCTGGAACAGAACCTGGAGACAGAGTGCCTATTTCCAGTGCCAGGAGGCTGAAAACTCAGATGATGTGTGGAAAGAGAAACCTCAAAGCTGGCTCTTTTCTGTGAAGAATGACTGGCATTTAGAGATGTGTGCTGGCATATGTTTAGTCTCTACAGTTGGAAGAAAAAGAGGTTTAGAGGAGTTTAAGGAATCTCGAGGTTTACACTGCCATTTGCGTGCTGAAAGCTTTGCTGTTGTGACTTCAGGGGAGCAGTGTGACTGGGTTTAGTTGTATGCATTGGCTTCTCCATATTTAAAGTACTAAATTATTGTCCAGGGTGAGACCCTCAAACCCTTGACTTCACCAAGAGATTCCTAAGGGCTTTCTTTGTGGGTTTTCCAGTCTCCCTCCCAGCTTTCTCAGGGCAATACGTCAGTGCTGTTATTTTCTGTAGGGAGACTTGCAGAAAATGAGGGCTATTACTGGTGCAATTCCCTCGTTCTGTGCCGTGCTACAACACACCAATCTCTTTTTTTATTCAGGGGTCTTCAGCCTCCTGCTTTTGGGACCTAAAAGACTGCAAAAACACTGGTTCACTTCATCTACAGGCACACCCAAACCGTGTGGAGGTGTTAAATGCGAAAGGACATTTTAATCATGCAGGTCAATACCAATTCAAAGTAATCTCAACTCTTCCATGTGCTCAACCCTCAAGGTGAGCTCTGGGCCTGGCTTGTGCCGTGTTGCTGTTGGGAAGAGGAACAGGGTGTAGTAAGGAGAAAAAAAAAAGCCAAACCAACAGCTTAGCGCAGGTTTTTGTCCCGCTCAAGTTGTCACCAGGCCATTTTTATGAATCAAAAGTGTTCTGTTAGGTTATTTTGGTAAATTGTTAAATAAAGAATCACACAGAGCTTTTAATAGACCTTTCCTCTATAGTCACTGAATTTTGATAAGAAGTGTGACAGTAATAGTAGTTATTTAGGGAGCAGTGCTGGCACACGCACAAGTAATTTGCATATAGTCACAAGCTTCTTCTATTTAAATATGGGAATCAAGTGCTAGTAAAAGGTAGTGGTTGATTTGGCCTCCAGTGGAAATGAGTCTCCCGTTTCCTTCCTAGGTTTGTTTTCCCTGAGAGTTATGGAAAGGGAGGATCTATTTCTGTGCCCCTCTTGTTACAGAAATAAACCTTTTGTTGTGAGGGAGGTGAGCAGGGGCTTGAAGGAGAGAGTGAGGAGGAAGGAGGCCACAGGGCTGGATTCCCACTGGAGCTCTTCCAACAGGGACCAGCTCCTTCAGGATGTGAATACCTGCGCCTGTCCTGGTCTTGTGCTGTCCTTCATGTCAGCCCTGATAAATCTCAGTTATTTTAGAGCCCTTTTATCGCATTCTTACTCTGCTTGTGCCTACACCTCTCCTTCCTCTAGCTGGTCATCACCTTTCCCTTTTCCCCTGCTTCCTCGAGGTGCCACCATTCCCAGGGATCGTCTGGTGTGATTGGGAACAGCAAGGCAAAATATAAAACAGACACAGTCAATGGTGATATCCCAGTTGCTGGTGTGATCTCAGCACATGGCACGGTGCCTTCCAAGAGCAGGATCTATCACTCCAGGATATTTCTTGGAGTCTGGTTTGAGGTGCACATCATCCTGTGGTACAGGGCTGCAGGAAGCAGATCTTTGTGCATAGGTGTCCCTGGAGATAGGTCTGATGCTCAGCAGGTGTGTTTGCACCATAAAGATCATGTCTGATTGTACCAGCTTGGTACAATCCCATGAATTAGACTGAAAAGACTGAGAGGGTCTTCCAGCTTGCACAGGTACAATTGCAAGCCACAATATTTTGAAGGAAGCTGAAAGAGTGGAAGGAACTTGTGAAATATGTTTGTAAAAATACACCCAAACACTTCCTCCTTCATTTCCTCTATACATACTCATCATTTTTCTTCTGTTTTAGAAAAGACAGAAGCAAAAAGAAAGCAATGCTTTCATAAGCTGGAGGCAGGTGCAGGGTATTTTCTCAGTAACTTTCACTATCTGTTGCTATTTTAAGATGCTTGTAGCAGCTGGTCGTTCTGTTACTTCTTGTAGTTACTGTCTGCTCATAAATGTTGAGAAAAAAGCCCTCCAGGTTGTGCAAAAGAGCCTCAAAGGAGTTAAAGCATCCCTGTTCCTCTCCTGTGTGATAAGTGGAGGGAGATGGGTGCTTGTTTCGTGTATTTGTGAAAGTTGAAGCTCATCATGTTTGAGCAAATTAAAAGCCAAAAAGCCAAGCATGGGATCTAAAAACCCAGGGATCTGTAAAAATACCTGACCCAAACCAACAAACCCCAAACCTAAAATGGAAAGTATTACTTTAGATGCCTTTATTATCTGCGTGTAATAAACAGGCTTTTCTTAAGCTTTGTATTTACCGTAGGTGTTATTTGTGATCTTCTGGGACTGCAGATTTCTTTCACCTCGCATCAAGAAAATAAGGCTGGTTTCTTTGGGTTATCTCATTTCCATTGAAGCATATAAAATTGTCTCTTATGAAGCACTTGCACTAATTTGGCTGACAGCAGCAGGTCAATTTGCTCTTTAATTTTATATTTAAGTTTAGCATCCTGCTATGCTTTGCTAATGAATCTGTTGCAATAGAGCAACGGAAGAGCAGAATTTGTATCCTCAGACTGGCATCATTTGAAGCCCCACAGGGAAGCTTAAGCTCCGTGGGAAGATTTGGAAGCTGGCCAAGCTATGACCCTGCTTTAGCAGCAAATCACCTGTGCAGTGAAGACTTTACCTGCACCGCATCAGTGCCCTCCCTGTGATGCTTGTTAGTGCTAAAAATAATTCCAACACTGCCTTCCCCAGGGTAATTAGCTTGTGCAGAATCAGATTGAAATTAGACTTTTTTTCTGGTGCATGATCAAATGTAAGTTCAGGTATTTGCCGTATGCTGCGGGAAGGAGAGGCAGTCTCAGTTTCTCCGTGTTGAGCTGTGTGGGATTCAGTGTCCCTTGCTACCTTCTGGGATCATACCCGGGGAGGAATGGGCTCAGGCCCACCTATGTCAGCCTTTCGCTTTGGACTCGTTGTTTTCTGCAAAGGAAGCACAATGCTTGCTTGAAGGAGTTGATAATCCAAGGAACATCCTGCTCCTGGTAAGGAATTCCCTTTTGTTTTAAATATCATATACGAGTGTAACTGGTGCTGGCTTTGGAATGCTCCAGGGCAAACTGGTAATGCTGAACAAAGGGTTACTTTATTTGGATGATATTGTCTGATCTCTGTGGCTGTTGGTGCTTAGCATAAAGCGTTTCCAGATAAGGTTCTGAAATAAGCCATTGCAAAGAAGGAAGTGTTGGTTTCTTTAGAAAAAGTCATCCCATTCCTAGTAATGATTTGTATTTGGCTGTGTTTGAGATACAATGGTATTAAAAACCTGGGGTACTTGGTATGTTCTGTTGTAGAAGTAACCACCCAGCACACACAGTGGTTGTTCAGCCAGCGGAGAGCTATTTCCCTGATATTTTCCTTTCTCTCCCAGGGAGGAATGGTTTCATTTATTGCTCTTAGAGCCAGGAGACTCAATTTATAGCAAAGAAATAGAAGAAAAATATGAAAAAAAGACTTCAGTCTCTTACCCCCCTGCTCTCTTACCACCTTGTTGATGTCAGCCTTGTTTCTCAGTGCACCCAATTCAGAAATTATAAACCTAAAGGGGTTATACTCATATTAGAACTTTTCATAGCCAAATGCTATATTGCATAACGCAAGTGTAATTAGCTTTTCTTGTGATTTGTACAGTGTCTGATGCATTAGGTTTTAAGTCAGTGAATGTGCCAGACAGGCAGAGATTGGGGTGAATATCCTATGCTGGAACAGCCAGAATCAATAGAAGTTTTACAGTGAGGGAGTTCCATTAGTTCCTTCCAGTTTGAACCTATGTTAGTATGAATTCAAGTGAGGAGCATCTTCCTAACAGCCTGTAGTGCATGTGTTAGTAATTTCAACTGTGATGGATTTAAATGTTTATTAGTATTTTGTTGTAGCTGAAATAATTCTGACTGAATGCGACCTTGAAGGTGGCTGACATGCACACTGACCCAAAGTTTCCACCTTAAATGAATAAACAAACGAGTACAAGGATTAATAGATTTATGGAAGCTGTAATAGTGGTGCTGAGTTGTGTTTTTGTCATCTTGGCTGGATTTGAGGATGATGCTTAAAAGTATTAACGGGGAGCATCTCGGTGATTTGGTGAGCATGGTGCCCTTCTGGGTGTGCAGGGAATGGTTACCTGGTGAAGAAAGACAATTTATTCCATAATTTCCAGTGTGTAAATCAATTTGGATTTGTTTAGTTTATTTGTTTAGTTATGTGGGGCACTTTTATAGTGTTTTCAGAGTGTCTTGTAGTGTTTTCTCTCTTGTGGCTTTGCTGGCTTCCTGTCAAGACAGTAGGTGAAGAACAATTGCAGAATGATTTCTCTAGGCTTTCAATGGCATTTGAAATCTCTCTTAGAGCCACCTGTTAGAACATCTTAAAACAAAATCATTTAGCTCTAAACGTTGTAATGATTTAAGGGACTACATACAGAGTGTTATAATAAAAGAAACCGAAGCACATAAAAAATTAAAAAAAAATTCCCAAGGACCATAATTAGAAGATACATAAGGGAGGATAAAATGCTAGAAATCTTTGTTCAATCGTAGTGAGCTGTGACCAACATTTCTGTCACTAATCCTTTCTTTCCTGTCCCTATTGCCTCCAAAAGAGGAGGCGGTGGCAAAATAAAGGGATGTAATAAAAATGACAGGTGCAATCAAAAGTGGTCTCTGAAGGAAGAGATTAAACTATATGGATTCTTCTGAGCGTTTGAGATTTAGCAACATATTAAAGAGAAGGCTGAAGACGATAGACTGAAAACATTATTTTTTTCCTTGTTACATAAGAACAAGGAGCCATTCAATTAAATCAAAAACAACAAAGTTAAATTTGATAACAGGAAGTGTTTCTCTTTGGTTTCTGTTTGCAGATTTTTGCTACAATGCCATTGAAAGGGAAAGAATAAAGAGGCCAAGCTTAGACCAAGAATTTGGCAAAGTGTGTTTTTTCCTTGTGGTTGCTTAGGGAATATTTGGCGATGCGGTTGGCAACGAACTTCTGAGGCTGAGGAAGGAAGAGGGAAAACTTTTGGCCTGTGGAGGATAAGGATTACATGAACAACATGTTGGTACTGGGAACACATTTTCTACATGCAAGGGAGAATTTCTCTCTCTTCAGATTTATGTGTTTCTGTTGATTTTGCTCAGTAGGGAAGAGAAAAGCAGAGAAAATTGATGTAGGAAGAAAGAAGAGTTGTACATGTGAGTGTGTGCTGGCGTGGCAGGGGTACCCCAGTGATCCTGGCAGCCCTGGCTGCAGCACCAGCCTGGGGAGGAGGGTTGTCCCCATTCCCAGTCTTCCAGTGACCTCTCCAGGGAACAGATTTCTGGACATGGTGGGATCTGTGTGATCTGTCTTCTACTTGAAGTGGAGAAGTGAGAAAAGGGCTGTCAGCAGATGGCTGATGTCAGGCTGCATGTGCCCTTCAGACTGTATTTACTATTTGCCCTTTTCTCAGATTAGAACATGTTGTGTATTTATTTATTGTTCATTGTGTATCACAGCCATCATTTGAGTTAACTTATTTGTAAATACCATACTTTTATATAAGAGGAGTTGTAGATGCAGGAGGAATGGGGGTGTAAAGGTTCAGAGGCAGAGTATGGCCAAACTTCTAGGCAATCCAGTGACCAGGGGTGGGCTTATTTCTTCCGTGGCCTCAGTTCAGGCAACCTGCTGCTCCCTGTGCAGCAGATATCACTGATGTGTTGCCCCAGTTTGGGGGCTGCGAGGTGGCAGCTCAGTGGAGCCACCCCTGCTGTCTTGGCAAAACCCAGAAAATTTTCCCCAGCTGTTTTTCCCTCTTTTTATTTTTTAATTTTTTAAATTCCACTGTGTTTCTGCTGGGCTTGAGGAGGACTCTGCTCACTCTGGGTTAAATGCAGGTGGGTCTCAGAGACACAGTGTGGTCCCTGCACCATCCTTGCTGAATGGGCATTTCTAATCAGCAACTGAGGAAAATCAGTAACTGGGAAAAAGAGCATTTGACTTGGGGAGAGAAACTGGAAAAACCTACAGGAACAAAACTGCTCCTTGGTTACAAACTCTCAAAGCAAACAAAATAAAAACAACGGCAGTGGGCCCTCAAAATGAGAGGGGTGGAGAATAACAGGAAGGGAGTAGGAAGCAGTAAGTGTCTTGGGAAGTGGATGCTGAGTTGGGCTCTGCCTTTATTTGCAACGTCTTGGCTCCAGTAGGTTTCTGTACATGTAGGCAGCAGTGCAGAGAGCACTAGCAGAAGATGAGTTGTTTAAATGAGTCCCAACAGTGTGTTTCATAATGTTTTGTGCAAATGTGTTTAGCCTAATAGCGTCTGTTGCTGGCATGTGTTGTAGCGCTGCTGGGGAGGCCTGCGGCTGCCCTGTCAAGGTTTTATGGAAAGAGGAGAAAACCTAAGTGAAAGCTCTCAGCTGATGTGAGCAAATCAGCCACATCTCACTGAGCTTGTGCAGGGCATCAGGTGCTGCTCCAGCACGGGCATCTCTCCATCCCCAGTCAGATAGGGTTGGCATTTATGTCTTTTCTCCTCCCTCTGTAAATCTGTTCATCTTGCACTTCAGCCTGAGTTCAGTGAGAAAGAGAGACCCACCATGCCTTTGTGTACATCAAATCTTCCTCTGTGAGGTTCAGAAAATTGTTTTTACATCTTAGTGGTGCTGTGACGGGAAAAACCAATTTCAGTTTGTCCATGTGCACTTTGGTACTGTGGCTCTGTTCAGCTGATAAATCTATACTAACACTCCTTCCTATTTGGGCAAAACCTGTTATTGCCTTGTGAATGCATGCGATGCCATTAAGCTTATTTTTTTTTTTTTGGTATGGAATATAACCATGCTGATATTATTAATTTAGCAGTATAAGTGGGGGAGTGGAGCATTGTGCAGCTTTAGTTACACAGTAATGCAGTTAGAGAACTTTTTGTAGATTCCTGAACACTCTGCAAGTGTGGCGAGGTTAGTCATAAAGTTATTTAAATAAGTTATTAAGTAACTGGTTATACAACCTCATTCAAATTAATGAATGTAAGAGTAGATTTCTTTGAAAGCAGACAGTAATTTCTCTGTCTGGATTAATCCAGCAATTGCATTTCTGTTGCCTGTCCTGGTGTTTTTCCTAATAATCGGGAAAACAGTGGGAAGTAATTTTTTGTCAACTGTGCAATAGTTAGAAGGCAAATATGCTGTGAGTTTTGGAAGCAGCCATCATGTTAATGGGTGTATATTTCTGAGGACATGAGTATGTTCTGTAACCTCTGTGTGGGTGACTGTAAAGGAGTAAATCTGCAGGTTTCATCAGCTTTCTCCTTACTGAGTTTTGATGATGATTTGACCACCTCTTTTCACAGAATAAGGATGACTGCCCAGCTGTTCACCACGGGAGAGTCTGTCCGTGAGGAGATTCCTGTGCACAGAGGTGTCCCTGCTCCCTTTGCCATGCACACACAGTGAGTGATTTTGTTTTAGCTCTTTTGTTCCTGACCCTCCCAGCTGTGTAAATGCTCAGTATGAATCAGCTCAAGGATAGGTCCCCCAGTAGGTTTTCAAAAGCGATCCACACATTCATTCTTGTCTTATTTTTCTCTCAATTGCTTTCTTTACAAGGAAAACTAATTCTACAGTTTTCACTGATTAATAAGAGGGTGTTAATATGTAAGATTAATATAAGGGAGTGTTTTGGAATCTTCACGGTCATTGTGCCCTCTTCAGTCTCAGCTGCTTAGTTTGTGGAGCTGTTTTTTGTATGTGCCAACAACACATCCTGTGAGAATCCATGTAGCCTTGGAAATAGCCAACAAAACCCTACATGGTCTGGAAAAGTGGCAGCAGAAATGTCAGTGCCAGCTTTGCCAGCATGGTTCGTGTGCTTCCATTATCATGATTTAACTCCCATCAGTAAGTTTTGTACAGAAACAGGTTCAAATTGGCTAAATCTCAAGTTTTCACAAATCAGAACCTGACAGAAGAAGAAATAATAATGTCTCCTCTTAGCAATCATGAAGTAGTGGGCAGACGTTGCATTTTTGTGTAGGAATAAATACTTGTTCTGGCTGTTTTCCTCCTAAATAATCAAACCTACCCACCAGATTGCATTTGGAACCACTTACTAATGTGACATGCTCCGTTTTAACTGTTCAGAAAAATGACTGAAAGTTCCAAGATGAGGCAACATGAATCATAGTCTTGAGCGGCTGTTCACTTTTGTGATTGACTTGCTTTCTTCCTACGTTCCCTTTAGTCACCCTGGGAATCGCTGAAGCTGTTTTGTGCAGGAGGCATTGCTGAGATTCCCCCTTGCAGCAATGGACTTGGATAAACAATCCGTGTGGGGATCCCTGAAACAGAAAACTCGGCCGTTCCTGCAAAACCTGAGCGTGAGGAGGGCAAAGAAGAGGTCTGGGAAAATGGTGGAGAGGAAGGGCCACTCCTTGGACCGCGGTCTCAGTGTGTCGGTGCCTGACATGCTGGAGGTGGAGACTCTCGTGGAAGAAGAAGAAGAAGAAGAAACGAGTTACTCGAGTACTCAGGTGTTGTCGAGCTGCTCCCCCAAGAGCTTCTCCAGGTCTGTGGTGTCCCTGAAAAGCAGGAACGCTTCGGTGAGGGCGGCGGGAGAGGACTGGCTGTGGGCGTCACAGCAGGGGGCGCGGACGGAGGTGACGGTCACAGCCCCGGACGGACAAGCCGTGGGCATTCACCTGATACCCTCCCGAGGAGGTGAGGCTGTGGGCAGCCCCGTGTCCGAGGGGAAGAGGAAATCCAGCGAGGACCTGTTTGAGCTGCTGCAGAGCGCCCGCCTGAGCGCCGCGCTGAGCGACGAGGGCACAGAGGTGGGTGCTGGAGCACCAGCGAGGCTCGGGGGCCACCTCCTGTGGGCTCCTTGTGCTTCTCCTTGATTGTCTGGGTTATAAAGGGATGGAGGATCCAGCCACAGCCAGGCTGGATGGGGTTCTGAGCAACCTGGTACGGTGAGAGGTGTCCTTGCCCATGGCAGGGGGTTGGAATGAGATGAGCTTTAAGATCCCTTCTGACCCCAAGCATTCTGTGAGGAGGGGGCTCTGTTCAAGGAATGAATGGGGAATAAAAGTAAGCATGATACAGACATTATTCAAGACTAATTCACCTATCCTTTCTGTCAGTCTGGGGCTGCAAATAACCCTGCTCCAATATTTTATTCTTTTATTATCATTCTGCTATTTTTAATGATACCTCAGATTTTTCAGAGTTGTTGGAATTGCTTGCTCAAATCAAAAGTTGTTGCAGTCCTCTGAGCTCTGAAATGAGGTGCTGATATATTTGCTTTTTGGTTAATATAGTTTACCAGGATTGCTGTGTAGCAAAATCAATTTGCCCTCCACCCACTCAAGACTCAGATGAAGGCAAGAGGTGAAAGATGGCTGTGAGCAGGGTGAACTCTGCCTGTACCTGGAATTAACCAAAACAAGCACATGATGGAGAACAGAACACGTAGCATCGTTCTCAGAACTGTCCTTTGGGTTTTTGTGGTGATGATTTAAGGAGGTGAAAAACCAAAATGTTTTCTCTGCACTCCCTCTCTTCTCGCCCTTTTTCCCCCCTGCCTCTGTGGTCAGTATTTGTGTCTGGGCATAATGTCCCATGCACAGGAGGATCAGAGACCAGTACTGACATGAAACTAATTCCTGCCTGGCCGGAGTAAATTGTGAATCCTTTGGAGTTGCACGATGGCTTCATTATATAGACAGCAGGTGAAGATTGTGCCTGCATGAAAACAATTCAGGCAGAATTTGTTTGATTTATATTTTGTGGAAGTACGTCTCCTCCTGTTGAGTTCTTACTGGGAAGGTTAGATTTTGAACTTTTTGAGGCCTTTTTCCCATTACCTGGTTGTTGCAGTTAAGGTGGCTGCTTTCTGTAGTCATCCAAGATGCAAAAATGGGAACCAGGCATTTTGGTTTCAAGTCCTCCCTTGGGAACGAGATTTCACAGGTTAATTATTTTTTAACTGCATGTTCAAAATGATGGTTAATGCTGCTGTGGGGAAAAATGGTCCTTTCTGATAAAAACTGCTTGTTCTGCATCTCAAAGGCCTGTGATTTCTACCAAATCTGTGTTGGCTCCCAGTCTGTTGTGATGCAAAATGTCAGACTGACCATCTGACCGGACTGACCATCACTTGTGGTGGTGTTGCTAAATTGTTCACAAATTGGTTGCACCTTGCTGAAGTGCTCATTATTTTGAGGGCTACATAAGAAAAGTGGCTGAAATAATGTATTGCTTTGTTTCTGTGTTTAAACTTGACTCAAAAGTTGTAGCACCTCACTCAGAATATGGTAATTATATGGACTCTCATTATTTTGGAAGTTTTTCCAGGTTGTTTTAACGACTGCAGCAGTTTTTTCCTGCTGTTGTATGCCAGAAACCCTAATCTGAAATCTACCACAGACACCAAAGTTAATACTAAATCCTACTTTGATTTTGGGCAAACTAAGTGCTATAGGAGAATGAAGTACCTGTATAGTGATGAAATAGCTTAACTTCAAGTCAAGTTTTCTTCAGATGCACAATCTGATTGTGGCTTATTTTCTGCAGTATTTATATCTTTCCCTAAATGTGTATTTCTATATTTGCTACTGTGTGTAGTATTTAGTATTTACTTGTATGGAAAATCGTCTCGATATATGAATATGCTTCCTTGCTGTAATCTGCCTCCAGTACAACTTTTAAAGATCTTTTTCCTCAAAAATACATAAGGGAGAGAGAGAAGCAAAGGAAAGTATAAATGGATATGGAATGTTGAGCAAATTTAATTACATTGAATCTGGTGAAAACCAGATTCAATACTGGAAGGTGTCCATGACAGGGAGGTTGGAATTAGATGATCTTTAAGGTCCCTTCCAACGCAAACCTCAATATTCTGTGATTCTGTGAAAAGTTCAATATTCAGCTTTGCTTGTGCTTAATTGAAGAGCTACAGGATTTGTGCTCTGCGTGCCTGGGACGGGAACAGTTTGTGACAGAGGTTGTTGGTCTCTGAATACAGGGTGGGGTTGCTGTGAGGAGCACAAGAGTTCTCATTGTTCTCGTGTGAGCATCACTCCCTGCTCGGGGAGGTAAATCAGAAGGAAGGCAGATCCCTGGAACAAAACAAACTAAAAAAAGCAAAACTGTAGGTTGAGCTTCTTTTCCCCCTGAATTGCTTGTCACATGCCACCTACTCATTTCCTGGTTGTCTTTGGCCACCCGATATCGTGAGATTCTCTCGGAGCCTCCCGGCCGAGATGAGCGTGCGTTTGTGGTTTGCACGTTTGCCTGAACTCTCAGTGCAGAGCTGTGGGTGCTCAGCACACGCCATCCTCACCAGAGGCTCTGCCCACAGCCACCATTTGTCCATTTACAAGAGATTTATTTTCTGTTCTCCGTTGCACCCAGCCAGGCAAACCTCAAGGGTGAAGAAGCAGGGGAAGTTGCATTGAATCCCTCCCTGCTTGATTCTGGCTGTAAAGGCCTCCTGTGATGCCATTTTTTTGGCGTTGGGTTTTGTCCGTGGCCACGTGTCATTGCTGCAGTGCTCTGACACCACTTCTATCTTCTTGCCAACACTTTGCAGTGAGTCACTGGCAACCCAAAGCCCTGTCCCATTGCTGATGCACTCAGTGCCCTTGTGTTTTGAGTCATTCTTCTGCAGAAAACAAGAGGAGACAGAGTTCCTTGTCAAGAGGAACTTTGGATTTGTATCTATTCATACATCTATTCTTGCTTGTTTTCACGCAGATGCATTTGGGACTGTGACCCCCTTGGATATGTCCACTTTGGTTTAAAGTCGAAGTTGTTTGAAGTGAGAAGTGTCAGCGTAGCTTGATAAAAATCAAGATTTCAGGACCATGTTTTCACCAAGACTTTTATCTATATTCAGTGATCTCATTGCAATTAGCTACCTAGAATAATAGTAATTTACGTCGTGTGGAGCTAAAATGAAAAAAACCAAGCTTTTCTAGTTAAAATTATAATTGTTGTTCACTATCTGTGGATGTAATGCAAATAAACAAAAAGCAGAATAAAGACAAAATCATAATTTTGAGGGTAATTTTTTTTCTACAAATGATACCAAGCTAGCCAAAACAGTACTTTTAAAATTATTGTAATTTCAATGCAGTTCTTTGATCCCGTATTTGTGCCATGTAAAACAAGCTGTAAGGAGAAACCATTACCAGTGCCAGTGATGGTGCCTGAAGGAGATTCCTGTGAAGCCAGAGACTCCAAGAAACACTAAGTTTAATGCACACAAGTGAGATTTTATGCATACTAGTCAGAAAATTCGAAGTTAGGGTTCCCCTAGCAGCTGTAACTCAGCTCTCTTGTGTGAGAAAATTCTTCTGCTGCTCTTTATGATGATAATTTTTCCACTTTTAATGTGTTTTTGCAAGGTGGCCAAGTTATGATTACTGTGGGAACCATAATGTTGAATTTTGTCTGTCGTGCAAGGGAAATCTTACTTGCAGTGCTGGATTACTGTACTTCCTGATATATAATATATCTGGTGGGGGGGGGAGGAGGAAAAGAATTACACAAAGAGTATTTATGTTTATTTCAGCCTGTCAATATATCTAAGATTGATGTGCTTTGGTGCAGGAGGTGGTTCTTTTTTAATGTTTCTATAGTGCTCCACACAATGCCACTCTCAACTGAGAGGTTTGGATGTTACCACACAGCACATAAAAACCCTTTCACATGAGGATCGAATTCCACCTTGTGTGCGTTTCTGTGGACCGAGATTATTCTTAGCATAAATCTTTGTATTTGGGTGGGCTGGGGTTGGCCTGTGTTAGAACAGAAGAGTTGCCCAGGCACGCAGGTCCTCTGCAGCTCAAAAGATGATCAGAGGCTGTTCTGGCAGCCCAAGGAGCAGCAGGGGTGTCTTGACTGATGAATCCCTTCTGTGTGTCCAGACAGGCTCGATGCTGAGCCACTGCAGCCTCAAGTTTTTGGATGAGTCAGTATTTAGGAAGAAATGCTTGACTTCCTCTCCTGTGCTGGGCACGACATAAAAATCCTTTGGATCTTCCAGTTACTGCAGAAAGGTGGAGGAAGTACATGTTCCATGGGGTTTTTTTTCCTCTTTTGTCATGGTTTAACCCAACAAGCAGCTAAATATGACACAGCTTCTCTCTTACTCCCTGCTCAGTGGGAGCCATCATATGGAGGAGAGAATCAGGGGTAAAGTCTGTGCGTTGAGATAAAGACAGGAAAGGACAGAAAAGGAAGAGGTAATAATTTTAATATGATTTTATGTATTGTAATAGAAATATACTAAGACAGAAAATTATATAAAAGTTTAACATTATATTTATTTTTGTACTATATATAAAATGAATATATTTTTTAAAAACGATACAACAATTAAAATACTTAAAACAAGTGATAGTGCTGTTGCTTATCACCTGCTGACTGAAGCCCAGCCAATTCCTGAGCAGTGGCACAGTCCTTGTCCAGCAACAACTAAAACATCAGTGTGTTATCAACGTTGTTCTCATCCTAAATCCAAAACACAACACTGTACCAACTACTGGGAAGAAAATTAACTCTATCCAAACCCAGGACACGTTTCCCTTTGACCATTTCTTTTTAACTTTTTCCCTGAGCATTTTTTTTAAAAAAAGCCCCAAAAACAACAAACCAAACAAAACCCCACACAAACGAAAAAAACCCCAACAAACCAAACAAAAAAACCCTTTGAAAAACCTTTAACTGGAACTTGCCTTTTGGGTGGTGAAGGAGAAATTGTGGTCAAGTGAGAGCAGCCGGCCACCAGACACAACAACCTTCGGACAGCAGGAGAGTTTGTGATAAGGACCTTCAGCAAGCAGTACTGGGGAGGAGGAGAGGAAATTTATTCCTAGCTGGAAGCAGGCACTTATTTTCCTGGATTAAAGTCAAGAGGCTAAGCGCAGTTACTGTAAAACAGGAAAAAGAAATGTATATTTAAATTCTCAAGAGAAGGTTCTATAAGCAGAAGTAAAAGCATTTCACTCATTACACGTATGTATAATTTCTTGACTGATAATAGGAGTATTTTCTTTCCTGTATTGTTGTCTAATTCCTTGTATCTTTTGTTTTATAGTACTCATGTGGAGAAATGGATCTTGACTCTTCCCTATCATCTCAAACTTTTGATGACCAAATGGTAAGTTCTGATATTTTGAAACTTGATCAGAAGCACAGTTTATTTTAGCTTTAGGTTTTTCGCTTCTTACAAATTTAAAAACCCATCAGGTGAAGAAGCCATCTATAGATTTGCCCAGTGTGGGGTTTTTTGGTTTCTTTTTTTTGGTTTGTGGGGGTTTTGTTTGTTTAGTGGTGGTTTTGTGGTTTTTTTTGTTTTTTGTTTTTTTAGTAGTTCAAAGCAGTTGCCATTGTTTTGAATAGACTCAAACGTCCTGGATTTTTTGAGGTATTCCATAATATCTACATTGTACTGGTAACTGGCGAAAGCATCAGCATAAATACTGAAATAACAGTGTAGGAACAAACTGGATTAAAGTAAAGACAGCAAATAACACAGCTGTAGGCTTTGACAGACAACAAAAAGAGTTTTAGGGCAGTGTGGAAAGGCATTGGCAGTTTTGACATGCTGTTCTCATGTAAAGCATGTTTGCCTGTTCTGGATGAACTTGTCTACCTCTGCCCTCTGATAACCTCTCGAGTGCTGTCCAGAGCTGTTTTCACTGAGTGTTCCAGCTGGAGGATGGTGCTGAGGTGTGTAACCCTGGCAGCACCTCTGATGAGCAGGAATCCTCTCGAGTTGGCTTCTGCAAAACCTCACAATTTAGCACTGCCTGCCACTGGGTTTCTCTCTTTTAGAGCTGCGTAAAAAAATGCTGTCCTCTCATCTCAGTAGCTGTAGCTGTGTGAAATGTGTTCTTGACCTTGTGAGGTGATCAGATGGGTACAAATGACTTGATGATCCTTATGGGTCACTTCCAACTTGAGAGATTTTATGAATGCACGAGAAACACCTAGAAAAAAACATGCTGATAAGCTGATAGGGTCTGGAAAACGTGCATGAGTTTGATTGTTATATCACCACTCATTTTCAGGTATAACCCTTGCTTTGTTGAACATACCTGTTGCTGATACTTAGCTACTTGCATAGTGAAGTAAAGAAGCAAAGCCTGGGAAAGAAATCTTTTTTTCTTTTTCCTTTTTTTCCCCCTCTCCTTTCTGTAAAAGATTGCTGTAGGGAAAGACAAGACCTTTGTCTCTGCAGCCCTGGGAGTACACCTGCCTCATTTATGATGTGCTTCAGGAGGTGTGTGGTGGTGACTGATTCCTTTGTTCTCCTTAGGCTCTGGAGGAAGCGAACGACTGCGTGAGCGACCTGCCCAGCCCCTTTGCCTACCTGCTGACCATCCACCTGAGGGAGGGCCGCAACCTGGTTATCAGGGACCGCTGTGGTGAGCCCCACCTTTCTTCTGCTTTCCTTTAGAGCTCACACAGCTCTCCTTTCACTGATTCCAGTTTGGCAGCGAGCTGGCTGCTTATCTCCAGTGCCAGAAGTCGTTGGCTTGTATCTCTTTGTCCAGGTCAGAGCACTCAGTGATTGGGTTTATCCACCTTGGATACACAGGGGAGAGAGCTGCCCTCTGCGTGCTGCTCCTCCTGCCTGTGCAGCTGCAAAGCAGCTTCTTGGCTGCACTTAGCACCTGTACCTATGCAGGAACTGCCAGAAATTATATTTCAGCTTAAAAAAAAAAAGGTCAAAAAATAGTTGGAGATAGCCTGCATTTTCTTCATACTGTTGCAACAGGGACTGAAATCACTTACAAGCAGCCAGTGTGTAGCTTCTCTGCTTGTTCTGGAGGCAAGAGCTGTCCTGCCAGAGGCTCTGTGCAGGCTGTAGGACTCTGCAGCAGCAGCTGCTTCAGGACCTCTGATCTGAACCTGTCAGAGAGCTCTTCCATATGTCCAGTCCTGGTTTCATATTTTTTTCCTGCATATGGAAACAGTTCTGATACCCTTCTGTTGCAAAATGTCTGAGCAGCTTCTTTTGAGATGAAGCCATAGAGTTTATTCATACAGTTTTAAACAAAATAAGCTTGCACAGCCTAAAGGCCTGTGAAGGTTTGCACCTGGAGGGACCTGTCTGATTCAGAAATGTTCTCACAGGGGGTGCTTGTTGGGATTTCTGTTATCTGGTGTCTCAGTTAACTTTTTGCTTGCTGGTTTTTCACGTCTTCACAAAACAGTAACTTTTGGCCAAGTATAAGCTTGTTTTTCTTACCAGTTTTTGGAAGGAGTACTTAGATTAAGATCTTTACTGGTTATACAGAAGTTTGTATTTCCTAACAGTGTAGCAGTTCATCAGATTTTACTAGCAGGCTGCACAAGCCAGGACACATCCAACTGCTCACATGAAAAAGATGCTAGAAATGAGCAATTCCAGCAGAGCAGTATTTCTAGAGAAGACAGAGCATACTTTGCTCTAGGCTGTGTTTTGTTGTGTAAGAAAGCAAATGCTTGTCTTAGTGAAGCATTGGACAACACAGTGAAACAACATAAGGGGGAAAAAAAATCGCTTTTGATGAGTCTCTGTTGCTTTGTGGCAAATGACCTCTGATTTAGTAAACTGAGTATGAGAGGTGAATGCATCATTCAATAAAACCGCTGCTTTTTATTGCACAGGCAGCGGGAGGGGGGAGAATAATAACTTAATGATTATTCATCAGTCACCACCATGCTGCAGTGGTGGCTCCTTCAAAAAAAAGTCACACTGCTGATGCCCTGGTGCCCCCCTTCATGGGTCCCTGCTGTCACACTGGTTACGTGACATCTTTTCGTGACGCTCGGGCTTGACCTGCAGCCACTGGGCTTTCTCAAAGCGCGAAGTTGTCGGCTCTGCTCATCTCTGCAGTGTGGGAAAACCTCAGAGATAACTTGTGGGCTGGGAGCATGTGACTTCTCTCTCCTCCCCCCACCCTGGTGTGCTGGGTGGAACCGCTGTGCTGGGGTGTCTTGGTGTGCTCTGAATAATTTGAATTTAGGAACGCATCTGCAGGCCCGCGTGTCCTGTGAGTCACGCTGTGCTTGGGATGAAGGCCAAGTCATCCTCATTCACGTTTTGGGAACAGCAAACCTTAGAGCAAACCCAGCAATGGTGGCTGGCACAGCTGGAGAGGGCTCAGACCCTCTTCCATACGCAAAGAGGTGCCAGAGCTTTCCAGTGTGTAAAGCTCTGATCCCTGTGGATCTCTTCCAATTCAGGATATTCTGTGAAAGCTCAGTTGTTGGTCCTGTGTTTTGAACCCTCCTCTGGTCAGCCTCGTGTGAGCGACTTCAAAAATGCCCTGGTTAGGTGGGAGTGGTGGCAGAGAGTCGGAGTTTTTAGGTAGGAGCAGCAATGTCCTGGTTTTATTCAGATAAAGTGGTTATATTTTGAAGTAATTGATGGAAACTAACTCCAAATACTGTGTGGAGTATTCTGTGCATTAAGTAGCAAAATATTCACCACAGACTGAATGAAGAGTTTATGCCAGCATCTTTAGCTTAAATGAGGTTTAACGTAAGTTTTGTCATTTTCCTAAATTTTAATATTCAGTTACTACACTATCAGCAATTGATCTGGAAAAATGTCTCAAGGCAGGCATTAAATCCATCAGTTTACTGGTTTTTTTTGGAGGGGAGGAGCAGGTCGGAGTTTCTGCATCTACTCAAAGATAAAGAAAATGGTGTGGTATCCTACCACCTTCTCATGTTTGCACTTTCCCCCCTTTATTTCATTTTGCAACAGTTTAAATAGCTCAGGCTTAGGGGCTGCAGTGTGGGTGGGTGATGCCCTCTCCTGGCAACTGAGCAAAGTCTCTTGTACTCATGTTCAGGCTGTTTCTACCTCTGTTTTGTCCCAATGTAAGAAGTATTTATCTGTGTGTGTATCTAAAAATAAATCTAAGGTGTCTGAGCAAGGGAAATATTTCTGCCCTTGGAAACAGCTGTTGCTGAAAAATCCTGGCTCTACTCAGCAAATTCACAGGGTTTTCCCTGAATTTACTCATTGTATGCTTAACAGCCATTAATTAGGAATTAATTATGTTTGGCTGAGAAAAGGTGGAGTTCTACTTAAAGTTGCAGGATCTGTAAGATCAACACGACTTCACTTTTTCCCAACTTTCCCAGTATTTTTTCAGACTTTTTGCCTCACTCTGTACTGCTCTTTGCAGGATATGTTCCCTTTGGTGTGATACAAATTCCTTCCTCACTTTACCAGATTTTTATTACATTTTTCCCCCCCTTCACAGTATTAATCCTGTTAACATCTGCTCTTTCCCATTTTTCTCTTCACTTTTTGCCATTTGCATTGCTTTTTGTCTGTCTTGTGTCTCTCCAGCCCTGACTTTGTGCAGTTCCTCTCCTTGTACCTGCTCTCTCTAGAGAGGGTGCATCAGCCCAGGAGCCTGGTTCAGATGCATGTGCACCCTGGTGCGTCCTCTAAAGTGCACAGGCAATGCAGAAAAAAAACCCATCAGAGTTTCAGTGTTTTCTCCCTCTTTTTTACCGGTTTTTTTGAAGTGTAAGTGAAAGAAAAAGCCTCTGTACAGCAGCACCCAATATGTGTACCCCAACCAAGGAACCCAAGTGCTGCTAGAGCAGGATCTTGGTTCTGGAGGAAAGAGGAGAAGCTCCAAAAAATCCCTCTTTGGGTCAAAATTAGTGTCCCCTCTAGGGCTGCAGGATGAGAGAGGTGTTACCTGTTGGTCATCAGCTTGCTTGGAGTTGGATTTACTTGCTTACTGTCTCACCCAGTCATACATTAGACACTGCATAAGTTTGCCATGTTACCTGTGTGTACCTTTGGGACCAATGTAAGTGCACAGGCCCTACATTTTTAGTTCTGGTAGGTCATGAACCAAACACTGAAGGTTATGGATCTCTGTGTCCATATACACAGCACCAAAAGTTTGATTTTTATGTAGTTTTTATAGTATTACTGTCACCAGATGATGTGATGTGTCTCAGGGATGGTGAGGACTTTTTGTCTATGTAGTTTTCATACTGTAAGTAGTAAGAAAGCAGAAATGTATTTTATTGATTAAAAATCTATGGAGCACTGCAGTAGTCTTGCAGAGCAAAGGTAACTACTCTATATCTGATTTGGCTTTAAAAAAAATGACTGACGCTCTAGGTGTTGCCATCGTGCTGCACCTTTAGTGGTTTTGTGGCCTTGGTGACCTCTTTTCTCTGAAGCTCACAACTTGTTTTGAACTGGGAGGGGTTGGAGCCCGTTTCTACCTCCTGGTTCACTTTCACAGGGCAGGGTGATGCCCTCACGATCGTTTGAGTCAAGCTAATGAAATCTCAAATGTCTTGCTCTGTTTTGGCACTGAGGTGCTCTGGCAGTGCACATTGCTCTGTACGAGTCACCTTTGTACAGCAGCGAGCAGAGTGATGCCACAGCTGTAAGGAAGGGTTGACTTCCCTCAGGTGACAAACCCAGCTCTGCTCTGTAAGAATAAACAGAAACTGGGTTTTGAGTGCCTGGAAGGGTAAGAAGCTACTCCCCTTTCCAAATCCTGTACTTTCAAAGTTTGAGTATATTTTTCATCTGTTAAACAGTGTGGTTACAAGAAATACAGTTCTCGGATGTGATGTCAGCTGGTGAGTGGCTGCGGTTGGTGTCTTTTTTCTTTTTTTTTTCCCCTTTAGCCACGTTGTTCCAGCCTGAACTCTGTGCGTGTCTCTTTTCCACATGGTTTTGTGTTTTGTAGATTTTTTTACAGGTCCTTTGTGCCCCATCTCTCTCTTTCATTCCGGTTTCATTTGTTTCCTGTTGCTGCACTTTGGTTTTCCTCTCGTGATAGAGGCAGCTGATTGTGCAAGGGGAGCAAGGTGGGGTGCAGTGGTACAGAAGATGCCTGGATGGGTGCATCCTGCTTTCCCTGTCCGAAGCACATCATTCTCTGCTCTCACATCCCACAGCCCCCACTGCCAGAGGGTCCTGGCGAGCTCCTGGAGCTGCAGAGAGGCCGTGCTGCATGGGCAGCTCTGGCATCACTGTGACCTGTGCCAGAGCTCAGCCTTCCAAGGACAAAATAAATCCAAAGAAAGGGCATAGAGTAACAGACACCTTTACCTTTGAGCAGTGATGAACCTGCAGTAACCCCCCACTCATAGCTCTGGGCTATCCAGGACTTAGACCTGAATGATCCTGGTGGGTCTCTTCCAACTCAGGACATTTTATAATTCTGGGATTCACTGCCTGAATACCAGGCTGATACCAGGGTGCCAGAGGAAGGGATGTGTGTGTGCTGTGCTGGGTATTTGTCAGCTTGGAGCAAGTAATTGTTTGGAAAGCAAATGCTCAGAGCAATTAGGCTGAATCGCTCTCTGCAAACACGCTGATTAATTTAGACTTTCTCTGTTTTCAGGGTATCTGCAATTAGATCATTAGGCCTTCAGATTTATTAATTATTGAGATGTATTAGGCAACTTTTCGCACTTCTTTTTGAAAGGCTTAATCATGGCTAATTTACAACTGCTGAGAATTTGAATGGTGCTGAGCACTTACTGGGGTGTTTTCTGGATGCTGTGTGCATCTGAGAACTGGGGCTTGTGCTGTGAGTGTCTGTCTGTGGGAAGCCCAATTTTTGGAATTGCAATGTGTGTGCCTGAAACTTTGCCCTGATCCACAGTGATCCCTGTGAGCATCCTTCCTGGACTGGCTGTGGCAAAGGAATGCACAGAGATAGGAACCTCAAGAAAGCAGGAGGAGTTCAAACAAAAGCAATTTATATGCCTATCCATCCTTGAAATGTTAAATTAGGGAATGTAGGAATGGCAGCATAGGAAGAGAGTTTTGGGGGTCCAGAGAATACCCTATTGAGTCTTCTTTTGTTGGAGTTGTAGTTTAGAAAACAGGTTTCTTAAACTGTTCTTACTCCATCAGTTGTCAAGGCTGGCTCTTGGAGGGCACCTGCCTGCATTAACAGCTCACACTGCATCTTTCTGGGACCCTGCAAGGAGATTTTATTAGGCTGAAGACTGAGAATACAAGAAGCAAGGCTGAGTTGAGGTTGTTTAACATGGAGAAAACTCCAGGGAGACCTTAGAGGCTCTGTCAGTGCCTAAAGGAGTGTTCAACTGGAGTAATTCTTACTACATACAATTCTTTATGTCATGTGTCCCTAACATATGTCACATGGCATTTTGCTAAGGTTTTTGCTAGGTTTTTCTCAGTTCCTTTGCTTTTTTTGTGTTTCTGAAGTGTCTTGAACAGAAAGTGCTGTATCTCTGTCTTTCATTCTATTAATGTTAAGTTCAGGCATTTTTACCCCCTCTTTTATCCTCCCATCAGTGTGGGTTTTGCACACTTTCTTCACGCTTCTCTGGTCTTTTTGGTGTATTTTTTTTTTTTTGTGATGGGTTTTTTTTAGGTTTGTGTGTATTTTTTTTCTTTTCTGGTTGGTTTATTTTCCCGTGGAACCTATTGGGGCCACTTGTTTCCAAGCAATGTTTCATTTCCATCTGGCCACGTAAAAATAGCTGGGCACAAAACTTTCCAAAATCACCTGAATTTCCTGCCAGCAGAATACTTTTTTTTTCTGATTTCCCCTTTAAGCCTTGATCTCAGCTATTTCGCTACAAGGATGTAGTGGTTTTCCACTTAAAAAGAAAAATGTGTGTTCCATTTTAGAATGTCTTTTACTCCTTGTCGTAAATAACTCCAGTAATTCTATTTCTAGGAGGATTTTCAGATATTTATTCTTTACATGCATATAAAATAAATCCTTAATTTCCTTCTTCAGATTAAAATTTGGTTTTCTGACCAAAACTTAAGATGGTCTAGGTTATATTTCACACTGCTCTTTGATTTTTTCAGGATTTTAAGGCAACTTGGTGGTAATTTTTATTTATTTATTTATGGAACGAGACTTGTTTCATATGCTACATTTCCAGTAAGTTTGCTTCTATAAAATAGTGTGTGGCTTGAAATTATATTGGGTCTTCTGGGTTTGTTAGGTTATTTTTTTCCTCATTCTGAAGCAGTGGATGTGATCCATCCCCCGGTAGCTGCTAGAGGGCAGCAGTATCCATTTAAAAACACCATTAACAGTTTCTTGGGCTACTAAACCCTCTCCTCCTGCTCTGTCCCAGCAACTTCTTGCTCACTGAAGCTTTCTCAAGTTTTAGGTGATGTCTGGTCTGCCTGCACTCATTGCTTTTCAGTGTTAAGGGAAGAAAATAGAAGTGAAATTGATATTATGCAAAGGAATTCCAGGGAGCATCACTCAAGATGAATGTTCTTTCTCTAATGGGGAAACAGGGCTAGCTGATGGAATGATATTTTTAGAGGTCAGCCTTTGTTTTTGCTCTTATTGGCTTTGTTTTAGGCTGAGAAGTAGATTATCTTGATTTTTTAATATATGTTTTGTCCAGGTATTTTACTGTGTGAGAACCTACTTGTCTCATTGCATAATATTCAAATTAACCTCAGAGCACCTTGCCTTTCCCAGCAGAGGAGTATTTTTGGGGGGCAGAATTCTCAACTGACTTAGAAAATAATCCATTCCCCTTTGATACTGTTACAGCTGATGTGACTGAGACCTTGCTTTCAGAAGAGCCTGGGTGCACATGCTTAAAAGT
This sequence comes from Ptilonorhynchus violaceus, assembly GCA_013397565.1. Taxonomy (NCBI): domain Eukaryota; kingdom Metazoa; phylum Chordata; class Aves; order Passeriformes; family Ptilonorhynchidae; genus Ptilonorhynchus; species Ptilonorhynchus violaceus. The sequence continues at coordinate 411 of VZRJ01004897.1, read as the reverse complement.
TGTTGATTCAGTTGCGTGCGCTAGGAAATGGATGCTAAAAAGCTTTTTTCTTTTTTAATTGGTCTGGCTTCTTCAGAAAATTATCCATTTCTGTCACAGTTAAAAGAAGATTATAAACAAGAATCCTTTTTTTAGACTGGTTCAGCTCTAAAATCACTAGGCACTTTTCAAAAAAAGTTATGTTTTTCTGCCTAGATTGTAGATTGTCTCTAATAAATAGCTTTTAATAGACCCAGACGTCTTTCTGAGCTCGAATCCAGAAGGCTTCAAGCCTTGAATTCAAATGCAGTCGGTAATTTGCAGTCTGGTGCTGTTCATCCCATCGGGAGAGGCTTGTCCACCTGGCTTATTTCTCATTCCCCGTGTCCTTTCCAACCTCTTTTGATCACCTGGCTGCGATCTGGGGTGTCT
>VZRJ01004894.1:0-47831 GCA_013397565.1 Ptilonorhynchus violaceus | reverse complement strand
CAGCGCCGGCTCCGGCCGCGGGTCCACGCGCTTCCCAGCGGGGCACAGCCTCCCTCTCCCTTCCCTTTTCGTTTGGGGCGTTTAAGGTTGTTTCCTTTCTTTTCCTACTAAAATGGGGTGGCTGCTGCCGGTGCCAAGGCGAAGAAGTTACAATATAGCAGTGAGCTCCCTGGGATGCTGTGGGAAGTTTGGGATAGGCCGATGGTAAAGCTTGCAAATAATGTTATTCAGTCCGCTGTAATGATTAGTAATTTGTCATAATATTAGAATAGAACATCCTCTTTAGCTTGTCCACGAGCAATCTCATTATATTTGTTTATTGTCTGCATAATTGGAACAATTTATTAGTGTGTATTGAATACTGCCATGGTTTGCATGACTGTTTACATTGTTTTCCATTTATTCTCTTTATTTTGACATAAGGAGTTGTGTTATTTGCTTCGATTGAGGGGAGGGATTTAAGTGTTGCACAGGACTGTTCGGGAAGTGTAATATTAAAACAAGATAAATAACTCTGCCTACCAGATAAAGTTTGGTTCAGAGAAACAAATATGAAAATTCTAAATGAGTGCTGCAAACAACATAAATCCTGAAACAAAACAGAAACCTTAAACGAAGCCAACATCATCTATTTTAATAATTTTTGCTATATTCCTTTCAGAATCATATTCAAGTAAAATCGTAATTTCCAACACAGTAATTGATGAATGCATAGAAAGTCAGATCCCTCTTAAATTAACATAGTGTTTCGTAGCAATAATTAGACAACATTTCAATTACATGTAAATATTTGTCAAGACACTTTTTAGAACATTTATTTTCCTTCTATTATTATGTATGTATTCTGACCGTTCCTAAAAAAAAAAAAATCACCAGGGAAGCATATTTCTGAATAAACATACCATTATTGTTATTATTGTTATTATCCATTTGTTTATCTGGAAACCTGTGATTCATCTTTGGATTAGAATACCCAGCCAACGACAGAAAGATTTACTCTTTCGTATTCTTCTTTTTAGATCTTGGATGAGTTTTGCAATGTGAAGTTCTGCATAGATGCCAGTCAACCAGATGTAGGAAACTGGCTCAAATATATCAAGTTTGCTGGATGCTACAATCAGCACAACCTTGTTGCATGTCAAATAAGTGATCAGGTATGTGGTGTTCACTTTCTGGACTTACTTTTTAAAGGAAGTTTAAGGTGTCAATGGAGAAAAAAAATAACAGCATTTCACAACAGCTTTTGGCCTGTTCGCTGTTATGGCAAAAGATAAGATACAGATGGGAAATGCAGAATGGAATAATTTTGATCATGGGTGATAGAAAATACAAATTTTCTATTTTCCATATTGTTGTTCAATTCTTACATGGTGGTTTTTTGTCTTATATCTGATAAAAGTTTGGATTGCTTTCTTAGGAATACAAAGCCAGTATTTGCTGCTTTTGAATTAGCAGCGTTTTCTGGCTCCTGTTCCTGTCCACTTGGGTTGCTGCATTAAATTGTTGCATTGATCGAGAGCTGTAACATGAATTTAATGGTCAGAGTGGAGGGGAAGACACAAAAGTGATAACCTTACCAGTGCAGTTGCATGTGGGAGGCTTTGGATTTGAATGCCCACGTGCATGGATATTATTGTGCCTTCCCATACACTTTGCTGGAACTCGTAGTACTTATGTGCTGAATTAGGGTCTTCGGAGGTTTTCTTTTTCATTTATTGCACTTAAATCCAGTCTTTGTTGGGCCGAAACATTGTTTATCCTTGTGGGTTGGAAAAAAGGCTGGGATAGGCAGAGGAAGAAGGCAGTAAAGCATTTTGTTTTCAATTATGCTGATGAGTTATTAGGTGTTTCCTAAATCAGGGTTTGCTTTTGTCTGCGGATAGCACATGCCATTATGAAATATTTTAATGGGCGAAGTTAGGTTGAGGAAGCTTTGCTTCTTTAAAGTAAAATATCTAAAATAGCAAAGCAACAACTGATTGTGAATTCTTGTTTCCAATTTAAACTTTGCTACCTGCTATGTAGGATTCGATTCATTTAATCAGTGTTTCATTTTTCACCACTTAATTAACTGCATCAGGTGAATGTTAAAGATTATCTTTAGCTGATTTAATTGCCTTGACAGTATTGAAAGAAGAATCACAACTGGACACAAAGCTTCAATTAGAAATCATTCTTTCTAATCAAATTCCTTATGTATAGGAAATGAATGTGAGAGAGCCTGCTATTTCCAGCCCAGTGCTACGTATTTCACTCATGTGAGGTGGTTGATTAAAACTGGTTTTAAATAACTTTCTCAGAAACTATGAGAGAAAATATTTTTAATTTTAAACTTTTACAGTTCAGTCCTGAGAACATGTAGCATGGAACGAGCCAGTGGACCGAGAGATAATTTCTTTTTTATACAGCAGCTGGTTTAGCTAAAGAAACCATAAAGGTTATTAGGAAATGCAAGTTACGTTTTCCAAGTTGAAACGTGCTTTACGCTGAAAAACGATGAATCCTCTCAGTGCAGAGCATTTATGGAACAGCGGTAGGAAAAGGAAACCATGCAGATTAATTGAAACAGCAAATTCACGTATTTTACGTTTAGTAGGAGCTGTTGTGGATAGAAAAGGTCTGAAGTGGAATCACGTGCGTTGGTCTAAGCAACTCACTGTCTTTGGGTTGGTGCTGGGGATCTGCAGCTGAAAATGCAGGCGAGGCTGAGCCATCAGCATCTCCCTCTGAACGCAGACACGCACCCGCGCCTTGACGTTTTTGGAAGGAAAGTTATGGCGCTTTTAACTTTCTCTCTTTTTACTGTTTACATTTCTGACATTTGGTAATGGTGGCTGTACTGCTGCCAATAATTCCCTTCATTCACTGGAGACTTGTTATTTATTTTGCACAGTATCGTGCTGTTCATAATTCCATATTTTTATAGCTTTTTGTTGCTGAGATTTGCAAATTAAGATTTGGTTGTCTTTCAAGTAGCATGTTGTGATCTGGGTGCTGTCAGCAAGAGATTGTTGTTCGTTTGGCCCTCTGGAAACGCTGCACATTTACCCACAAAATCGTCCGCGTACTCCAACGTTTTATGACCAGAGCCTAAAAAGTTAATGCTAAAAATGTGCTCTCGAATCTTAAAGCAAGAAAGTCTTTCTAACAGCTCCTCCTTCTGCTTTCTTCTGGCACAAGCTCACCAGAGGTAATATAAAATATAATGGGAAGGCAAACTGGGAAATGGACGTTACATGGCCAAACGTGTGCGTGTACGAGGAGTGACAAATGCAAGTCAGGACTGAGTGTGCACATATAGACTGTGTGGGGCTGCCTGGGGTCACTCAGCCTCGGTAGCTCCTGGAAAAAAAGGAGGGAAAAAACGAAAAAGAAGGGAGAAATAGGGAAAATAAAAATAAGGTGAAACTGAGGACGTGTGTCAATGGTTGTAGCTGGAGCTGGAGGGCAGAGGCGATGCAGCCCAGCTGGTACAGGAGACACCAGCTCAGCTGGGGCCACAGCCAGTGCTGGGTGCAGGGGTGGGGGAACACCCCAATTCTGCCTGTGCCCCCCAGGAGTACAAAGCACCTCTGCATCCAGTCTGTTACGGGGAGCATCCCCGCTGCGGAGACGCCGCTCGCTCCCGAGGCACAGACACTCGATCAGCAGTAATTGTTCACCTCTAATTGCTTCAACTCATCTGTAAAATTCACAAGCAAACATTGGGCTGTACCTGAGAAGGTAAAAGATCCTGCCAGCGCTCCCAGCCTCATGCTGCCCACAAGTTTATACTGCTAAATTCAAGCTTGACTGACAGACAGGTATGGTTCCCAGACTGCTCGAGGCAGGATTGAGATGAACTCGGGGCTGTGTGTAATCTGGTCGCTCTGCTACGTTCTACCTGCTGTACTTAACAAAAAGAGTGAAAGAAAAACATTTTTTGTCGTTTTCTCTATTAGAGTTTTTTCAGAGACATACCACCCCACCCCCTGACTCACGGCTGAGGTTAGGTTTCATCACTTAGGATCAACTTTACAAAAGGCCTGGGCTCTTTCTTATGACTGTATAAATGGGCTTTGCTGAGATGAACAGCTCGATAATGGTGGGATGCAGTCAAAACACGCACGCTGGATGCAACTCGTGTTTCATTTGATTGCAGCTGGAGTAGGGTTTAAAAGCTGCTTTTTTTAATTTATTTTTTTTCAATTTCAAATGAGGCCAATCTAGGATTTCTTCTTGCTGTCTTCCTATTATCTCCTGTCATACCCAATCTAACCTGAACATATGTAATTCAAGGTGTATATGAATAATGAAATTCCACCAACGGGGCACTCTGTTTCTTTCTTTTCCCCAAAGAGACTACAGTGTGTGCAGAGCTGCACAGAGTCTTGTCACCGTTCTTGCCCTGGAATGTGTTTTTTCAGCTCAGAGTCAGTTTAGGATTCTAGAGCAGTTTCTGCTAACTTGGACGACTCCTCTCTGTTATCGTTAAATATCTATTAGTTCAACTTTTTAATGACTTCAGAATGATTAGCCCTATGAGGCTTTCTGGCAGTGCTGTCAGCCCAGAAAAGCATTGTTTTTAAAGACGTATGTTAATGAAAGTGCAGTTGCAAATTCAGCAGTGACTGTGGTAGTGGCATGGCAGGGGCTGTCACACATTCCAGGCTGACATCACGGTCACCTTCAAACTATAAAATTTTTCTTTTAAATTTTTTTTTATTTTTAGGAACATTGCTGGTAGCTGTTGAAGTTAAAACTCCTGACTATTGTTTTTATCTTGCTTATTATTGGCAGAGAGATACAGCCACAGTGCTCTGAAACTGCCCTGAGTTTCCAGCTCTCTTTCCCCCTAACAAAGCAGCTCCTGAAGAGTCCCCTTGGTTTATCCATGGAAAACTCAGAGTGGCTCAGGATCACTTTACTGAGGTTTTAGTTTGCTGTGCGTGCTGAAATAGGTTTTTGGAGGTCTTTTTTGGTGCGTGTTTTGTTTCCTTGCCTTATACTCAAGTACGTGCCACTGCAAAGGGAGCAAAACCAGTAGTATCACACTCTTAACAACGTGCCCGATGTCAGTGATATAAACTTACAGGAGTGAACCTACTGCTGTAGGTTCCACCAGATCTGATCCCATCTTACACGTTTTACAAACTTTTTTAATCTGCAGGCACAGCTTCATGTTTCAGGTTTTATGGCCGTGGCCCCCCATCCGCGGCGGGCAGGGGCTCCTTGCACAGCCACCTGCAAAAGTTGTGTATTTAAGGAATAGTTTTGAGGCTTTGTTGTCAGAGAGTGAAATTAAGGTTTGGGCTGTTGTGGGTCAGGAGGGCACACACACGCTGAGCTCATACAGGGCCCTATTCTGCCATGATTCTTCCTATGAGTTATTGGTTATTAAGCAAATAAAGCTTAATCCAGCTCCCACTGAAACTCTGTCTCCAGTGGAGCAGGGATGTTTTAGCTTGGGGCTTGGTGGAACAAGGAGCTGCTCAGTGGTGATTTTCCACTTGCTGCAGTTGGAGCTCAGGCTGTGGGTGAAATTCCTGCCCGGTCTCTACGACTGCCTGTGTTATCTGGAATTTGATGCACTGGTGGTGTTACCGCTCTCAGTGTTGGACTGTCCTGACGTGACCTAAATTAAATTGTTTAAAACCAAACCCAGCAACTAGCTGTTGCCATTTCTGCAAAGTGATAAGGTTTTTATCGATGATTCATGTTTAATAGAAGTGATAAGGCACACTGTCTCTAAGCAAAATTGCCTTTTTTGTGATGAGAGCTGTCAAATCCTACTCATCTACTTGCCAGCGTGTAGAGGATTATGGGCAGCCGCAGAGCCAGGACAAGACTGCAGCTGGCTTGACATTGGTGTGGTTGGTTAGTGAAGGTTCCTGAGTGCCAGAGGACAACTGAGTGGTTAGATCAGCTCTGGAGAACAGGTGGGAGCACAGGAGCTGGGGTCTGGTGTTGGTGGTTGGTGAGCCCCAGGGAGGAGGTTCTGCAGGACCAGAGCAGCTGGGATGGAGCAGGGCTTTCACAAGAGCTAAAATTCAGTGGCAATGGAAGAAGACCTGAGTGGCACTGGAGACGTGGCCTGGACCCCCCCGAGATGCTGAAGAGGGTGCCCTGTAGAGAGGCATCCTGCAGTTTGCTCCTTGCTTCGGCGGAGCAGGAGGCGCCTTTTGCCTTGGAAGGTGGAAAAATGGGGATTCCTGGAGCATCCTACCTCCAACCCTTCCTGCTTGGTGATTTTGGGGCATTTTGGAAATGAAGAAGGGAAGGATTTGCAATCCTGGTGCCGAGGCACTGTGGTGCTCCCCCACCTCTTGGCAGTGGGAAGGAGATGGTCCTCTCTCCCCACTGGGCTCCCACCCGTGCCCCCACCGCCACTCACACGCAGAGACTGGCTGAGTTTCGCCTGTGGATTTTTGCTGAAGTTTTCTTTGGGCCCAGTACAGCTCTCAGGCAGGACTCCTCTACCTTAGCCCTTGAAAAAACTCCAGTTTGTTTCAATTTATCATTTGCCTGAGTATAGCAAAAAGAACCTGGCTCGGGTTTCATCACACAGCTCTCCAGCTGCTCAAGTTGTTCATCTCAGGAGTTAAATTGAAGCTGTGCTATTTGGACCTTTTTCTTTCTTGTTTCTTCCCTTCAGACTCTTAATTACAGCTTGCTGTGAAGTTGTGTATCTGTTCATCCTTCTCATTTTTATGGTGGGCGTAATTCCTGATTTTAATGAAGCTCCTTGAACATAAGGCTCATTATTAGTTTTGGACGTTTAATTTGTTTTACTTTTCAAGTGAGTTCCACTCTTTCTCTGAAGCAGTGTGAAGGTGGATGCCTGTTGGCAGCCTGCATGCCACCTCTCCAGGCACCCACTTTCCTGGGGCACATTCCCCAGAGGAACTGGGAAGTGAGGCTGCCTTGCTTGGGGTAGAGGTGCCCATGGAACGTGGCCCATTGAGGGCTGGATGTTGGTGCTGCGGGTGCTGGTGGGGTTCACCAGGGAGCAGTCCACTGTTGGGGTTTTCTCTTCTGTCCCACCACCCCACGCAGAGTGGGTTCTCTGCTGGAAGGACCAGTGTGGGGCAGGACAGAACCGCTGGGTGCCTTCCCTGTGGTGGGAGCTGTGAGTTCAGCACGTGGCCTGGAGGGTTACAGGACGAGCAGCGCAGGCTTTTGGAGCAGCATCGCTCGCCTGCCCTAAAATCTGAATTTCCCAGGCAGCTCTGGGGCACGTGCAGTGTTTTCCAAAGCTGTAGGCAGGCATAAAGGGTTTAGTTGGATGCATGGGAGCACAGCTCCTCTTTGGGGCACAACGGGCGTGCGCGTGGCAGCTCCTGCCTTCGCTCGCGCTCATCGGCTGAAACGTCGCTTTTCCCCCCAAAACCTTAACTTCAATTAACCCCTCCCGGTTCTGGGGGGAGGCTGATGTGAGCAGAGGGGGGTCCAGGCAGGGCAGTGTGGGGCTGGCAGGGGCGGGGGGATGGCGGGGGTTCTTCAAAGCACCCGTGCTCAGCGGCCGAGCGCGGCCCCAGCCGAGCTCGCGGGGAGTGCGTTTCGCTATTATTTCAATTATTACAACTTCCTGAATAGGTCGAAGGTCGTTCATAATTCACGCTTCTGTCATCTTTACACATGCCAAATGCAGTCTATTAAGCATAAATAAAATTTCAAGTGCCTGACCAGGAAAAGTAAACTGGGATTCATAACAATGAGGCCTTATTCATCCATTTAAAAGTAAATTGTGTGTGTTCCTTTTTTTTTCTCCCCTTCCCCTTTCCCTTTACGGCTTTGCAGTTTGGGAGCTTTTATTTCTGCTCGGTAGCACAGATCTCTGACCTGCGGTGTGGGCAGGCACAGAGGACTGATGAGCCAGGCCTCCCCCAACTTCTCCCTGCCTCGGACCCCCTGAACTTTGAAAGTGTTTCCAGATCTGGATCCGATTTTGCTCTTCCTATATAAACTGCAGTCACACACCGCTGATCCCAGGGCATGTGAAATGCGCATCTGGACTTTGCTTTTCCCCCCCACCCCTCCTCTGGTTGTTCCCCTCCTGTGCAGAATCTCTTCCTATGCTCCATCTCAAGGCAGACCTGTGCACACTCAAGCAGGTTAACCCAAAAAAGTTGGTTAAATGGTGCAGGCTCAGTCAGCTGGAGAAGTGATAGTCAGAAAATTGAAACCTTTCATTAATTGCAGTAGGATCAGGACTGCGCCCAAGAAATCTTCAGGCTTTGCAATTGAAAAATCCACTTATTTTATGTTTGCATTTCCTAAAACAAAAAATACTGCCCACGGTAGAAGTGCTGCTATTACAAAACATGGGCAGCCCAAGGGACACCTGTGGAGCTTGGGGGGAATTCATGAGGTTCCCCATCTCGGGGTTGCAGGATTCCTCCCCTGCCTGCCCTCACTTGGCTGCTGCTGCCTCAAAATTCGGGCAACGTGGTTCATTTCAACAGTTGGCTTCTCACTTTTTCCCAGACAGGATAACTCCACGAGGTTTTAGGTGGGAAGAGTGAGAAAAAAGCTTTTCATGTGAAGCAATAAGGACAGCTCTTAAAACCAGAAAACTTACCTGCACGATCTTTTTGGTTTAAACATCAATATGTTTTATTTTAGATTCTCACTGCAAGACAAATTGATGTATAAACTATTTGTGCAGATGGGTTTTTTCTGTACATACAGAAATTTTAAGAACTATTTTTAGTAATAGTTAAAATTAGCATTATAATAATGTGAAAATGCCAGAGCAGGAGATCTGTCACTCAGCCCTTGTTTTGGAGAATGTTAGGTCTGAGATGCAAAATAAAGAAACATTGCTCAACCTAAAACATGGAGGTTTTTTGGAACATTCCATCTCATCTCCCCGCTGAGGGGTAGAGAGGCTGGTCAGGGAATTTCTGATGGGTAGTTTGATCATCTCTGCTACTTCTAAATACCAGTGCAGACAAGACAACTCCGCAGAGTTTGCTCCCAGTTCAGGGAATTGTCCCACAGCTGCAGGGAAGATGCTGCATCGCCCCGGGCTTCCCCAAGAGAAGGGATCTTCCCAGCCCAGCGCTTGTGAACAAGACCCTCTTTATGCCCCAGTCCATGTGTCCTCACTTTGCGATGAGAGGTGAAAAGGTCTGTCAAAACACCTTTGATGGGACGGGGAAAATACCAGAGAAGGCTTTGCTGTGGGTTTTGTTCGGTCCTTGGTGTGGCTGTACCACCAACCTGGGAAGAACAGCAGTGTTCACCTGACTGTGACACGAAACCTGGGAGCAGAAGCAAGTCCTGGGCAGAGCAGAAGCTTTGGCACAGTCCCTCTGGGATGGTGGAAATCCTACCTGGCTGTGTGGTGGTCCTGCTCATGCTTCCAGCCCAACAGGGAGGTCTGCAGAAGTCTCTCATGTGCACATACCGTTATTCCACGTATTATTTCCACCCAAAACCAGCCAGCAACTGGGCTCATCTTCCACAGATCCAACTGCAGCTTTTGTTTCAGGTATGTGGAGGCCATTATACTTCTGGAATCAAAAATCAAAAAATTTACAATACTTTTATTGTAGTAAATGGAAAACCAAGCATTGCTTGCAGCGAATACTCACTGGATGCGGCACTGTTGTCAGGTTTATTTGAAGGAGGTAAAAGCTGGCTTCACCTAAATGTGTTTTGGTCTTTGATGAAAGGAGCTGAGTTTCCCCAGTGCATCCCCAGCACGCAGAGGCAGCAGCAGCCCTGCATCCTTTGGCAGCAGCAGCAGCACTGGATCCAGAGGGGATTGTGGTACCGGGCATTTCCCTGGCTGCATGAAGAGATACACACAAGACCCTGCCATGACTCTTTTGGCCTCCAAAATACTCGGTGGAGTTTGAAATCCCCTCGAAAAGAGATGCAAATGGGAAACCAGAGCAGCCCCAGCTGGTGGTTTGATGAGGGTGGTGTGGAAGAGGAGGGAGGGCAGATCACGCTGCCCATAAACTCCTTATCCTGGTTTTTATGGGGAAAATTGGGCACGAACACGGGTTTGTGGCACAGGTACCTTGTGCCCGGTGTGTTTTGCCAGCACTTCTGTCACCTGGCAGGGGTGAGCATGGGGATGTGGGATGAGCTGCCCCGGCAGCCTCCACCGACATTCCCTGCGTCCTTCTCTGGTGTGGCTTTTGGGACAAGCTGAAGAAGAAAAAAACCCAAATCCGAGGAAATGCATCTTAATTCGGTATTTTTAGGTACTTAGCCCGTATCCGTGAGCATAGCTTGTGCAGACAGAAAGCATTAGGCTGTACGGCCACCTCCTGGAGGACGCTGGTATGTGCTGGCTGCCGATGGGAGACGGTCTGCGCGTGACTGGGCAAGGAAAGCACCCACGGTGAGCGACAGCCCACGAGTGACCTGGCAAAGGAAAGCACCCACGAACCTCCAGACCCCTGTCCCTGCCTGTGACAAACATACCTGGCTGACTTTGAACAGCGGAGGTGATTTGCTGCCTTCCTCCCGATGCACGGCAACGAGTGGTGGGAGTTCAGAGTTTGGGAGCAAACCCTTTAAAAACGCATCAGTCTGAGAAAATAAAAAGGCGTCATTTTTTAGCGTAGGAAACGTGGCTGTCATGTGGTTTTGTTTAGCAAGGCCCGAGGAAGTTACTAATATTTGTTTGAGCTGCTTCGTGGAGCTTTTTAGTGCTCTTCACATTTCCTGCTGGGACAGAAAGCGGCCAGATGGATTTTGGGAATTTCCTTTCGGCAGAGTCTCGTGGTGCTGGCATGCGCTTCCTCTGGTGCGTGGACCCAAGGGAGGGTGTCCCCTTTTCCCTCCCCCACAGTCTCCTTCCTCCCCAAGGAGCTCTTTCCCACAGCCCAGGATCACCTGTGTGGGGGACAAGGTGTCACAGGCCAGGGCCACCACCAGCAGCTTTGGCTGCTCACGGCATTTCTTCATCCAGGACTGATTTTTCCTTTGGTTACCATTTGAAGCTAAGGAAAAACCAGATGCACTGGTTCTAACAAGCTTCTCACAGATTTTTGGACTGTGTAGATGGTCAGAATGGGGGTTTGGATGCCTGTGGCTTAACTAGCAGCATCTCTTCAGGTCTGCTTTAGAATTACAGAACCATTAAGGTTGGAAAAGACATCTAAGATCATCGAGTCCGAGCATTCAAGTTACTTTAGTACCTTTTCCCAGTGCAACAGGAATTCCCTCCCTCACAAGGATCACTCAGGGGTGTGTTTTATGGCTGCTCTCTACATGGGCTTGGTGTAACTCAACAGACAGGTTGGCTGGGGATATTTGCAGTCCTTACACAGCTCATTTTGCAGCAGAGTTTGCTGAAGGCAATCGTCCTTTTTATCCTCACAGAGCCCAAAACACAATGGCTTTGGGGCTGGAAGGAGCAGACCTGCCATGGTTGGTCAGCACCTCTCCAGCAGCAGCACCAGCACAGGGCAGGCTCTGGCCACGAGGGCTTGGTCTGCAACACTCACCAGCAGGGGTTGATCGTCTTTGCCTGTTGTGGTGCTCACGTTGCTTTCTTTTTCTGTTTTTTTTTTCCCAGATATTCTACAGAGTGGTAGCAGATATTGAACCAGGAGAGGAGCTCTTACTGTTCATGAAGAGTGAAGATTATTCACATGAGACGATGGCTCCGGACATCCACGGTGAGCCTCTTCTTACTGCTACATCGGACAGAAAGTACCACTGAAATTAAGACAAAATTTAGGGAGACTTTTCTTCTGTTGAAATCTGGGATGGCTTCACTGCAGCCAGGGAGGCGAGCTGGACCGTGGTTGTATTTGTCCATCTCCTGCCCTTCTGCTTCTGATTGAAACTTGATGGTTTTGTGAGTATTGTTAGAGAAGAAAAACAGTCCATGTCCTTACCTCAGGGCTCTGCTGCTCCTGCAAGACACATATGGACCCTGATTATAGGTTATTCCTTGTCACTTAGCCAAACAACTGTTACCTTTTCAAGAGAAAATCTCAGGTTGTCAATGTTGCTGTCACTGAGAGAACATCTCAGCCATTCTTACTCCTCACACTCGTCCATGACTCATCCCACACACAGATTCTGCCTCTGAAACTCCTGAGTTGTTGCTCAGATTTGTCCCCCACCTCCAAAAGCTCCTTTTTCTGTCCTGCCCATGAGGCAGTGGGTTATACAGCCACAGTAGCAACTGGTGTAGGATATCTGCTTGATGCCCAGCAGGTTGCAGTTTATGCCAACAGGGACATTTTACAGATTCTCAGGGATTCAGGGACAATGCACAGGGGTTCTCCCAGGGCAGGAGGTATCAAAGTCTGCACTTTCTTATAAATGCTTGTACATTTAAAGTGATGTTTTTTGTTCTCTTAAGAAAAAGGTGGGGATTATTTATTAATTCCCATTTAGTTTTGTGTTTGGGTTTTTTCCCCCAGTGGTAATTTTGTTTAGTTGTTGCTAAAGGTGTCCCCCTTTCCAGCACACTGTTTTCCCTGCCTGGTCCCCATGGTCAAGTAGCTATTGTATAAATGACACCAGAGGAAATCTCTGCAGTCACATGCAGGATCATGTCCCACAGGGCTAATTTAGAAGCAGACTGAGCCAAAGTGTTGCTCATGGACAGCCAAGAACAGAGCCCCATGACACTTTCTCTGGATCTGCTCAACTGTCAAGTAGCAACCAAGACCATGCATTGGGGATTCCAGCCAGGCTCCTCAGTGCCTTTCTGACTCAGAGCCTCAGGGCATTTATATCTGGAACCAAATCAGGGTGTCTGGCTTCTTGTATGGACCAACAGTAGAAAATGCAGCAGGAAAAAACCCCTCTTGGGATGCTCTTCTCCAAGTTTTTTGTTTTTTTTTTTTTTTTCTATTTCTATTCTTTTATAAGAATTACTAAGTTTTGGAGTGCAGTATTCACTCCAAAGTGACACTCTCATGATATTCTACACTTTTCAGTAAGAAATTATGACTGATTTTATAGAATTTAAAGCAAGGAATTTAGCTTCATGTGTCTCTGGCTTACTTTGAACAGGGCTGGGTGCTGCAGAAGGACTGTGATGAAAATGAAGAGGCTTTTAAAACCTCAATTTAAACACGCTTTTGGCTATTTTAGATGCTGGTGTTTGTGTCTGAGTCAATCTCTTTTATTCAGAAATGCAGAGACTGGCAGCCTGTGCTGGATACCCACCTTAGACCCTGTATAGTTCCATTTGAGATGATATATAAACACACTGACTTTTGTCCTAAGCCAGCACTTGGGATTCCTATTGGATGTCACCCAGGCAGTTCACATGGAATTAAAGCATTATTATAAAGCATTCTTCAGAATCCTTCTTTCTTTTGAGGTTCTTCTCTATTTCACTGAGTAGCAATTGGTTTAACCACACTGCCATCCAGCTGCTGGTGGGGTGGTGGTTAGAAATGAGTGGAAGCTGATGTGGTGTCCCTGTGCCCAACCCCTTTGTGTTCCAGAGGAGCGCCAGTACCGCTGCGAGGACTGTGACCAGCTCTTTGAGTCCAAGGCTGAGCTGGTGGACCACCAGAAGTTCCCCTGCAGCACCCCTCACTCCGCCTTCTCCATGGTGGAGGAGGACTTCCAGAAGAAGCTGGAGAATGAGAGCGACCTTCAGGACGTGCACGAAATCCAGGAGTGTAAAGAGTGTGACCAAGTCTTCCCGGACTTACAAAGGTAGGAGGAGGTGCTTAAAATGGGGTTTCAGTGGGGAAAATTCTGGAATGGCTTCAGTTGGAGCATGCAGGGCATCAGCAGGGCAGAACCTGGAATGTTCCTCTTCTACAGTAACCAAAGATGAGCAGGATTTCTATGCCAGTTGGTGTTTTATGGTATAAAAAGCAATAGAGTCTAAGTAAATCAGAAATTTGGTCCCTAGTGAGGATCTTAAATTAAGAACTGGATCTTTTGCTAATCAGATCTGTAGCTGGCATGAATTGGGCTGGTTGCAGTGAAATCACAGGAGTGGTTCTAGCCCACATCAGCTAAGGTCTGGGCTCCTTATTTTTTGGGAGAAATAACTTGAAACATCTCTGGTGCTCACTGATGTTACCAGTTTTGTCTTTGCAAACAAGAAATTTTAGTTAGAGCCAGGTTCTAAATGTTAATAAATATGTCTATATGTTAGTATTTCTTTATAGCCATATGGTCATGAAACACCAGGATTTGTTGTTTTCTTAAATTTATCTCTCTGTTAAAACAGATAGACCTGTGTGCATATGTACCCAAAATACACATAGAATGTAAATAGTGCAACTTTTGTGTCACTATAGTTTCTGTGAATATTTAAAATACAATATCGCTGTGCAGATTAACAGCGAATTTTGCAAATTACTGAAAGATACTGAGAGTACACAGGGACTTCTGCAGCACATCCCTCACAGATTCATGTCTTGGTGATTTCTTGACAGGAGAAAGGTTAACCTCAGCCAGATTTGATAGTAATGTTGAGATATCTCAATAGCAAAATCCTGGGCCAAATCCTCCACTGAGCTGGGGCAGTGCATTTTGTAGGAAGCTGATTGATAGCCAGGATCTCCTGGTATGGGTCAGAGCCTGTAGGACCATTCCCCTACTCCACAGTGTCTTCGTTCCTCTCCACATTGTGTGGGCACAACCAAAGTGACTGTGAACTGCCCTTTTTCAGCACAGCAGTGTTTGCTTGCATTGCTTAATCATTGTCTGCCCCTTAAATGCTGACTTGTCAGTTTAGAGTATTTTGTGTGTTTCACTGAAATCCTCATTAGATTCAGTGTGTCGTGGTGTCTGTTGGAGCTTAGCGTGGATTTCTGCACTCCCAGGGTTGGTCCCTTTTTGATACTTGCTCCTGGATGCTCCAGGTGCTGGTTCTGCAAGATGGAGCCGTCTCTCCCTAAGCAGAGACACTCCTTTGCTCCTCTTGAAGGAGTGGAGGTGCCCCAGCATCATGTGGGGTGTCTCAGATCAGCGGATTGTATGACCTGATCCTTATACTTGGACAAAATTAATGACACTGAAGTTAAAACCTGATGTGCCAAACATCACTCCCCATGGAGGTCAACCCCACTGAGCAGGAATTTGTACAGGCACAAGGTCTTGTTCACTGGCTGGTGTTGGGCAGTGTGTGGCTCCGCATGTCTGATTTTCAGTCTGAGGGATTGATTCCAAGGGGCTGATGGCACCAGATCAAGTCAGAAGGACTTCCAGCAGCTTGGGTGAGGCAGGACTCTGGTCTGCGAGGTTTTGGGGTGTTGGGAGTTATTCACTGTTAAAGTTCTTTTCTTCCTGTGAACCAGAGGACGATATCTAACATATGGGAATCATTGAGGAAATGTAAATTTAGCTTAAAATATTAAATATTGAAGAGAAAGGGCAGAAAACAAAGAAGGAGTCATCATAAATAGATGGGCAGTACTGTGAGGAGGAGTGAAAAATGAGAGCGAATGCAGCCCTTCTCCGAACTCTTGAATTATTGAAAGGCTCATACACCACACAGACAGTTCACAGCAAGAAAGTGCCGAAGTGTGCTGTATCCAGATTATATAAAGCAAAAGGCCCAAATGAGCTATGCTTGAGGGTGTGAGTAATTGCATGGAGAAGTAGGTGAGCAGGAGGATGGGGGTGTTGGGTCCAGGAGTGCCCAGTGCCGGTCACGGAGCCGCGGCAGAGTCCGGGAGCAGGCACCAGAGCCAGGGACAAGAATCTCTATAAGTGTTCTGGCAAATTTGTTTACCAGTGCATGATAGAGGGTCAGTTGTTGCAAAAGTATTAGGAGGAGAAGCCAGAATTATTTTTTTCAGCCTAAGGAAGAAAAGGCTAGAAGGGTATCTGCAGAGTGAAAGCATTTCCATTGCCTGTGGCTGAGAATGGAAGTTGCTATTTGGGCTACACAACCCAAACGGGACTGCAACCCCAGCAGGTTTTGTCACTGATCCAGCAAAGATCAGTGGGAGCTTCATGTGAGAAAAGGTTGACGAGCTGGGCACTCCAGGCTAAAAATCCCGGTTTCCAGTGGCTTTTCTGTGAATCCACTCTTGCGTTATGTAGTGACCCTTCCTCAAGAAGTGGTGTGAGTTAAGACTCTGTATGTGACCAAGCAATGTGTTTAAACATATATATTTGCTACAAATGAATGATAAAAATTCAGAGACAAAAATTAATTCAAAGACATGCCATAAAAATAAGGGGGACATTGAACACCCTACTAACTGATTGAATAAACCACTAAGAAATGAATGACTAAACAACCACAAAATTGCACACAATTAATAATAATCATCAAGAATAACTTCAGGTGTAGTGTACCTTATCTAGAGGCTTCTTAAACTCATCCTGTCCTATTCCAGAGGAGTTATTCCTCACCTACTCCTACTGTAAGAAAAATTGACTCCCATCAAAGGAGTGGATTTATAGCAGGTGGTGGCATCCAAGGTGTGTTTAGAGGGAAAGTCGTAAGGTAGAAATAATTCAGACTGCAGGGAAGAATTACCAGAGTGAAATACTGAGAGGTGTATGAAATAATCTCCTTGGGGAGCGATGGCAGCAGCATCTCCTGGAGCATTTGCAAGTGGCCTGGCAAAACATGAGAGGATGTGTTATTCTGGTGGGGAGAAGGTTCTGCCTGCTGGCTGGAGTGACCCTGGTACTCACAGGACTTGTTTCTGTCAGGATTGGGCCTTTGGGGATTTTTTTTGTTTTTTGGCTGTAACTGTGTACTCTGCTCTCTCCTCTTCCTATAAACCCACATTTCGTTGAGCCCTGTTCCTGTTTCCACAGCCTGGAGAAGCACATGCTGTCACACAGTGAGGAGAGGGAGTACAAGTGTGACCAGTGCCCCAAAGCCTTCAACTGGAAGTCCAACTTGATACGTCACCAAATGTCTCACGACAGCGGGAAGCACTACGAGTGTGAGAACTGTGCCAAGGTACAGTGAATTTGTGGGCTGCCTGGCACTTCTCGTGCTCTGGATGCACGGGAGCATGGAAGTGGGGATGCCCCGGGCTGGGATACAGGAGGGAGCAGGGATTCTGCCATGCTCCATGTGGTTTCTCAAGGGTTTACACTTCTACTTTACAAATCTGTGATTTTTCCACCTGTTTTGATCTGGAAATGGCCGTGGAGTCTGAAGTGGGTGCTGATGCAGGGTGCTGAGCATCCTTGAGCTCAGGGCTTGGCTCCTTGCAAGGATTGGTGGGGTGTGAGAGGGTCAATGAGGGGCAAGAAACCCCAGGGAAATGCAGGGCAGAGAGGTCCCTCGGCTGTGTCCCAGCTGCTGGGACCAGAAACTTCGGACACTACTGCAATATAAATCAAAAATAAAGAAGAGCAATGCACCCCAGCTGCACTAAGTGAGCGCAGCTCTCATCTCTAGAGCACCTCCATCACTTCCCAGCACTGGGCTTGCTGTGTGGATTGTTTGTATAGGATGTGGTGCTCTGCATTGCTTTTTATCAGATTCCCAAAGCTTGGGCATTTTGTATGAGGACTTACTTGTTTTTAGGTAGATTTGCTGCAATAATGGGGATTTCCTATTGAGCTGACACTTGTAAAATGCAACCAAGCCCTGGTTTCCAGCACTGTGTTGTGTACAGGATCACTCGCTGTCACACACTCAGGTGTCAAAACAAAGTATTTCTATTGCAGTAATGCTCAGAGGTTTCAAGCAGCCACATTTTCACTCATTTTCCATGAAGTCCTTGACCTCAAATATGTGGTTTCTAATGGCAGAGTCAAATATATCTGCTGCAAAGGGGTTAACACATCCACCCAATACTCAGCTGATCCTGGGAAACTGAGGCCCCAGCCTGCAGGCACAGCTCCCGTTGGTGGCCATTAGTGAGGGTTTTAATCTTGGAATACTCCCCAAAATAGCTCCAAGGTTTGAATTTTAAAAGACTCTTGTAATAACTGGCTTCTTCTGCAGTCAAGTTTCTTGGTTAATCAGTACTCATTTCCTAGCAGGTTTTCACGGACCCCAGCAACCTTCAGAGGCACATTCGTTCCCAGCATGTGGGGGCTCGTGCTCACGCTTGTCCAGAGTGTGGCAAAACCTTTGCCACTTCTTCAGGCCTCAAACAGCATAAACACATCCACAGCAGTGTCAAACCTTTTATATGTAAGTCTTCAAAGTCTCGTAAGTCTTTGATTAAATGTTGTTTCTCTTGCCATAAAGCAGTGCAGCCTGGAAGCAGGAGGTTGTGTTCTGCTCCCTTTGAACTTCCCACTCACATCACAAGGGCTGTGAGTTGCTGAATGAGTTCTGGGTAATTTGTGGTCCAATGCAAAGAGTTATTTTCATGAGATTTTCCTTTTCAGACAGACACTGTGCGCTGTATAAAGGTTCCTGTTGTCCCTGGGATGTTTTTCCACGCACAGATGCAAAGTGAGGAGTGGGATTTAGCAAGAAGGAGCCATGCCAGGCTTGGTGGCTGCAGCCTCAATTGCTCTGCACCGTGCTGAGCTGGCTGCTCTTCTCCTGCTTTAGGAGTTAATTTTGGGTTGCAGAGTCTCCACAGCAGATGCCATGACCTTGGCTGGAGTTGGAAAACAAACCTCAGAGGCAGTGAGTTCCAGCTTGCTGTCCTCCCTGAGGCTCCTGTGCGTGCCCCAGGTTTAAGGACTGAGTTGAGCTATTAGATCTTCACTAACAGCTTCTCCAGCAATAAAACTTGCCTCAAACGTGAGCCTGACTCTGTGCTGGGCTTATATGGGATCCTCAGCCTCTCATGGGTTGTGTTTGCTGCTGAGCCAGACCCTGCTTGGGAAGGATGCAAGTTGCTTTCCCTGCCTTTTACCAGGGAAGCAGAGGCAGAAAATTATTTTAAATATTGTTCTTGGTAGTGCAACTCTCCACCACAGCCTTTTCAGGCACCTGCTGTGACTTGAAAGGTACCCTGACCATCTCCCCTACTTGTCTGCTAAATCTCTTAATCTTTTGCTGCTCTCAACAACAATTTACCAAAATATCTGCGTCACACCTGTAAAAAGCATTGGCCACAAGCTAATATATTTCCTCAAGAGAAGGAGTTTTGTCTCAAACAAGTAATTTGTGCAAA
Organism: Ptilonorhynchus violaceus; assembly: GCA_013397565.1. Taxonomy (NCBI): domain Eukaryota; kingdom Metazoa; phylum Chordata; class Aves; order Passeriformes; family Ptilonorhynchidae; genus Ptilonorhynchus; species Ptilonorhynchus violaceus. Next base: position 28,839 of record VZRJ01004894.1, on the reverse strand, counting down.
ATCTGTAACCTGCCATTGGGTGAGTAATAATTTTGGTTTGGACTCCTTCAGTGGGAAAATATATAAATAGATCCAATATTAAACATCACTAACAATTTTTAAAGCTGATTGCAGATTAAGTGATTACACTTAATTAGAAAATTAGCTTCTGGTTAGGTAGGGAGTCTTCAGGTAGGCCTATTGCAACATCCTACATAAAAGTCTCTAAGTGGAACCTCTCATGAATGAAATAATCTCTCAAATGGCCTTTATAACTATTTTCTCTGATAAATCAAAACAGCACCTGGTATTCTTCACATGTACAGTGTGAGGGATGAAATCCCATTGAGCAACCTACAAATAACAGCCACGTAATTGCAGAACAAAAGGGTTTGGAGACCACATGTTTGGTGGGCTTTGCTGAGCCATGAGAGGGAGGTAGGGTCACCTAAAGCAGATATCTGCTTTCCACCAGAAGGCCACACACCATGATTTACTCGTACCAGTCTGTTTATGGCAACTGTCTCTTATTACAGTGCACCGCCCAAGCTTGAGTGAAAACTCACCAACACTAAGGTAATTACTCACTGCCTTCACAGAAATCTCCAGCCTCCCCAAATAGAAACCACATGCCATAATAGGCTGAACATATTCTAAATAGTACTTACAGTAATTTTTTTTAATAAGCAGAAAATATGCAAACTTAACTGCTGGCTAATTTGGGGTCCAGAGACAATCACAGTGCGGAGTGTGCGTAGGCATGAGATTAATTTTTTGCAATTTGTGAGCCAGATTGGGAGTTCGTGTTAAACCTAGGGTCTGTAGAGCAATAAAAGCTGCAAGGAGGAAGCTTCTCTTGCGAGTTAGTTGCTTAAAGGTATGGCACTGGGATTTAAAGGGTGTAGTAAGGTGTAATAGGAGAAATCAAACCCAGCTTCTGTTGCTCTGATACATGGAAGCAATTAAAGTTGATAACCATCCCCCATCTACTAAAGTTTGAGTTGTGATGACAAGGAGGTAGATCTTATGACAAATTTATCTGAGGAGTCCTAGCTTTTGGGAATATCTATGGAGGTGGAGGTGACAGTCAGTTTAGACACAGAGTCTCCTCCAGAATCCACGGGGCATTAGGTGTGTCCATCACTGATGCTGTGATACACCCAGGCCTCAGGTGGCAGTCCCCAGGAGGAAGACTACTCCAAGGAGAAAGGGCTTCCATCTGGCCCCAGAATTTCTTTGCCAACCTTTGAAGCCAGTGGATTAAATAGAATGCCTGTCAAATGCAAGAGGCACCTTGAGCAAGCAGCACCTCATTAAATAGTTTTAAATAACTTCAAAGCCCAGAAGGGTGGAATTGTCCGTACAGCTGTTAATTGTTTGCTGAGATTATAATAATAAATATTTATGTATTTTAATGGCATTGCCGTTATTGGTTGAATTGAGGTTTAAAACTGAGATAAAATGCGTTTACTCAGATGGTTAATTTGCATCTCCCTTAATAGTCTGTAAGGATATCTTTAAATTTTAAGTGCATATTTTTGCTTTTCTCCAGAGCAGAATATTTTTGATTCTGTTGACTTTGGAATGTATTAATGCAGAATAATAGTTTAATAATGTACCACTGTTCTTTAAGGGAGAACTTCCCAGACTTAGGAAGATCAAATCTGTGCCAATATCCTTCTTTTTAGTCTTTTGCCACTCCAGCCTACCTGTGCAAAGCTTTATCTTTAATAAAGCCATGTGAATAAGAAGCAGACTCTCATCACAACCTGGAAGAAGATCAAAAGTTCATAAAACATGATTTCTTTTTAATTCTACATTAGCCTATCCTTGGAAATGCACACATTGGAGATATTTTTCTCTGGAAAAATGTTTATGGTCTGTCCTGCTTTACTCATGGAGAGGAGTTGATCCATAATATCCAAGATGAAGCTTGTGTGAACCTATGGATGCAACAGTCGGGTCACCATTTTGGTCAGTTTAATTTTGGTCAGTTTAATTTTGGTCAGTTTAATTTTGGTTTCTGTGATCAGTGATGGGAGCAGGGGGAGTTTACTGTGTAAAATCTCAACAGTGAAGGTAAAGGGGCCTGATTCTCCACCCTGGAGTGTAGAGGTGGGAACAGAAATCTTACGCCTGCAATTAGGCTAAAATAGGATAAAATGGCAAAAAAATCAGAGCTTCATACTGCAACAAATAAACAATAAATAGTTCTATATTAAATAAAAAATATTTCTATGTTAAATAGGTAACTAAAATATTTTTTAAAAGGGACAAAAATACTTATCAAGAGAAAATCAAGCATTTTCCAGAAACTAGAATAATCTCTCCCCATCCTTCTTTTCTTTCTTTTTCCTCTCTCTTCCATATTTTTGCTTCTTCATTTTTCGCTTCATTTTCGATTTTCTCTCTTTTCTTTCTTGCGTTTCCTTGTGAATGAAGATTTCCAGCAGGAACAGTAACCGATACACAGAAACAAAACATTCTTCCTGAATTACCGCGCTGCCAGTTTCCTGTGTTTGGGCCCGATTCTGCGCCCTTCGCCCCAGGAATTGTCCCGGGGATGTCAGTGCGGGATGTGAACGGGGAGGAGCGGGTGGATGGGGCAGGATCAGGCCCGGGAACAATGGGAGCGTTGTTGGTGAGATACGGAGCAGCCTGCTGAAGAGGTAAACAGCGGAGGGATGACAAGAAGCGTTGGAGTTCCTCAAGGGCAGGGATCTGGAGGAGCAGGAAGGTTAGCGCGGGCCCCGGTGCGAGTGGAAGTCAGAGGACGTGATTGCAGTTCATGGGAACCAAGGGTGCAGGATGGGATACATTCAATGCAGTTTCCTCCGCAGGCTTAAAATAGAGCCATTGTAAATTATGTCAGACTGTCTCAAATCATGAAAATGATTGTTAAAAAGGCCTCAGAATGCACAATGTGTATTGTTGTGCGGCTTTGATGTGTGAAAGATGAGAGTTTATGATATAACACAAACTAAATAAAAATAAAGCGGCCACATGCTTTTTCCTGGCTGGGAAAAAAAAAAGGGGAAAAAAAAGGATTTATTACAGAGGGATAACACTGCTTGCAGATAATGGTGCTGCCTTGTTTTTAAACAAGTCTGGAGCTGGTACAGTGAGAAGCAAGGTAGTGCTGAGGTGCAGACAAATTTGGGCATCATGAAGAGCACAAGACACAGCACAGCCTTGGGACTTGCCCGATGCTCCTGCTCATCCAAAGGATGCCAAGAAGGGACATTAAAAGGCACTGGGAATCCAATGCTACCCTCTTCCAAACCCCACTTCAACTTACAGACTTATAACTTGGTCGCTGCCCCAATTTGCTCCCTAAGGTTTGTAGCAGCCAGAAAATCAGGAACCTGCAAAATCCTCTTTGCCTCAGTGGTGTGATTGACTCTCTGTAGTGTCTCACTGCACCACAGGGACCACTTCCAGCTTCCTGCTGCTGTGGAAGGTTGCTGGAGGCTGAGCTCTGGTGTGCAGAGTGTCACAGGCTATATTCCAGGTAGATCTGCTCCACTCTGTGCTCCCAGGCTTTCTCCAAGCGCTGCTTTTGTGAGGCTGAAATTATTCTCATCCCAGACGTGTTTGAAAGGAAATCCATGGGGCTCTTGCAGAGCATCAGGTGTGCAAATAAAGACAACTTCATTCTTAAGGGAAATTGTTCTTGCAATATAGTCTACCTTGTCATGTTCAAGAGGCAAATAAGCAATATTAAGACTAGGAAAGTTATTAAGATGTGGCATTCAGAGTTACAGCATCACAGGCACCTGTAAGGACTTTATACATTACATGAATGGAAATGCTTTGGACATATGAAAGTACTGAGGTTACCCAGACTCTAGCCTGGACTTCCATGAGATTAAATTTTCAATTGTAAGTGGAAAAAAATGTTGTTTGTTAACAAGTTTACACCTGGAAATACCTGGTTGTCTCCTCCTTCACCCCTTTCCTATTCTTGCAGAGTGAAAGCTCTGTGAGGCAGCTCCATCTCTGTCTGGTCCTGCAAATATTTATTTTAATGACTAATTTCCACATGGGAATAGTGACATAAATGGATGCCATTTGAAGACACCTGTGCTCTCACACAGGAGCACCGTGGGTTCATGCAGGGTCACAGCATCCGGCTGTGGCTCGTGGTGGGGCTCTGGGGCTAATGCAAGATGGAATAATGGTACTGAACGTGCAATGCAAAGAGCAAACAAGGAGAGTGTCTTTCAGTGATTCCAGACCTTTTCTGCTCAGCTGGAGTGGGTTTTGCTGCTGTCTTTAGACATTTCTCTGCTCGGATGCCTTGCTTTGGAGAGTACAGTTGCTTCTGTACGTTTGTGCACCCAGACTTCCTCTTATGGCTTCCTCGTTGACATTTGGCGGGTAAAAAACGGTGTTATTTGCACAATTTTGAGGGTGGGGGCGATTACCATAAAGCCTGAGATGTGTTGTTGTTGTTGTTTACATACAGGTGAGGTCTGCCATAAATCCTATACTCAGTTTTCAAACCTTTGTCGTCATAAGCGCATGCATGCTGATTGCAGAACCCAAATCAAGTGCAAAGACTGTGGACAAATGTTCAGCACTACGTCTTCCTTAAATAAACACAGGAGATTTTGTGAGGGCAAGAACCATTTTGCAGCAGGAGGATTTTTTGGCCAAGGCATTTCTCTTCCTGGAACCCCAGCTATGGATAAAACGTCCATGGTTAATATGAATCATGCAAATCCGGGCCTTGCTGACTATTTTGGAGCCAATAGGCATCCTGCTGGTCTTACCTTTCCAACAGCTCCTGGATTTTCTTTTAGCTTCCCCGGTCTGTTTCCTTCAGGCTTGTACCACAGGCCACCTTTGCTACCTACTAGTTCTCCTGTTAAAGGACTTCCGAGCGCAGATCAGACAAACAAAAGCCAAAGTCCCCTCATGACAAATCCTCAGATACTGCCAGCCACCCAGGATATTTTGAAGGCACTAAATAAACAACCATCAGTAGGGGAGAATAAGCCAGTGGAGCTTCAACCAGAAGGGTCCTCTGAAGAGAGGCCGCATGAGAAACTCAGTGACCAGTCAGAGAGTAGTGACCTTGACCTTGACGATGTCAGTACCCCCAGTGGCAGTGACCTGGAAACCACCTCGGGCTCTGATCTGGAAAGTGACATTGAAAGTGAGAAAGAGAAATTTAAAGAAAATGGTAAAATGTTCAAAGACAAAGTAAGCTCTCTGCAGAGCCTGGCGTCAATAAATAATAAGAAAGACCACAGCAATCATTCCATTTTCTCACCATCCTTAGAGGAGCAGACTGCGGTGTCAGGAGCGGTGAATGATTCTATAAAGGCTATTGCTTCTATTGCTGAAAAGTACTTTGGTTCAACAGGACTTGTGGGGCTGCAAGACAAAAAAGTCGGAGCCTTACCTTACCCTTCCATGTTTCCCCTCCCGTTTTTTCCAGCATTCTCTCAATCAATGTATCCATTTCCTGATAGAGACTTGAGACCGTTACCCTTGAAAGTGGAGCCCCAATCACCCAGTGAAATAAAGAAGATCCCAAAGGGAAGCTCTGAGTCTCCCTTTGACCTCACGATAAAACGTAAGGAGGAGAAGCCACTTACTCCCATCCCCTCAAAGCCAGCAGCCCCCTCTGCATCCAGCCAGGACCAGCCGCTGGATCTCAGCATGGGCAGCCGAAGCCGAGCCAGCAGCACAAAACAGGCCGAGCCTCGGAAAAACCACGTCTTTGGAGAGAAGAAAGGAGGAGACCTCGAGCAGAGGAAAGCTTCGGAGTCCTCTTTGCAGCACGCCAGGCCCACCCCGTTCTTCATGGATCCCATTTACAGGTAAGGGACTCTCTGCTGCCCTTCAGCATCCTTTGGTATAGCCAGGGCTGCCGCCCCATCCCAGTGTCCCTGGAGGTGCCATCCCCCTGCCAGGGCGTGGGGGGCCCAGACTGCATGGTGACCTGCACGTCCCTCCTCACATCCTCACGGGGGTAATGCTAATTATGCTAATGCAATTAGCAAGCCCTCGTTGCCGTGAGTCATTAGTTCAACCTGCATAGCTTGACGAGCAGAGGTTGAATATATTCTCTCACCCATAAGTGAATTGACATCAGTATTGAATGTTTGTATATTTCATGTGTATTTGACGTCACTGGTTTGCCTGAAATTCATTTTCTTCCAAAATGCCGCCCACTCTGCCTTCCCCTGGAGATGACAGTGCCTTTCCTCAGGGTGCCAGTTCCTCTTGAATTTGGGAGGAGTATCTCACAAATACAACGAAGAAGCATTTTGACCCTAAGGTGTATTAAAAACATGGAAATTGAGAATTATTTTTGCCCTTTTTTACCATTATTTGAGTAGTGGGTTGATTTCTTCAGGCATTTCATTTATAGAATTGAAGGTACAGCATCCTTGTGTGTACAAAGCCTCACCAGTGGGCTCCTTAGTCATGGAATCATCGTAGAATGGTTTGGGTTTGAAGGGACCTTAAAGATCATCTCGTTCCAACCCCCTGCCATGGGTAGGGACACCTTCCACTAGACCAGACTGTGCAGATCGCCATCCATGATCTACCTTGTGAAATCAATGGGAGCCTCATTGTTGGCTTTGACAGGTGCACAAGGAGACACTGTCAGTGATATGAGGTTTTAAAAGCCAGTGGTTAAATCCTGACCTCCTGGTGTTTCTCAGCAGAGCTGAGATGGATCTCACTGGGATCTGAATTTCAGCTGCATCCTGTGTGTGTCAGCCTCCCTTTGCCCTTTCTGCTCATATATCTGTAACCAGCCAAAGTCATGCATCTAAATTAGTTTAGAAAAATATTAGCCATAATAATATTTGTCTGTAATATAAATGACTGATTTTACAGCCTCTTGTTAAAAAAAATGTTGCTGCCATGTAAATTATGTTAAATTATTACTTTAACTGAAAAAGAAATGCTGTGGGCAAAGTTTTTGGAGAATGCTGGTGCATAAGACAACAAGTCTGCATTATGAAGAAACAGGATATGATGCTATTTACTGAGATGGTTTTATTCATGCCAGATTGATATCTGTGTTAGACCATAGGTTTTCTTTGCGTCATATTCATTAAAAATGCCTGAAGCAGCGGAAATAATGATGCCTGTTTTATGGTCCTGCATTGCCAACTAATTAAATTGCACTACAAACTCCCCTGCCTGGGGCAGAGGGGTTGGAACTAGATGATCTTTAAGGTCCCTTCCAAATCAAACCATTCTGTGAGTCTACATTTCTGTGATTTTAACGAAATCTGTGCAAATTCTGTCAGCGCAGCACAAGGCCGGTTGTTACTGAGCCTTCCTTTGCCATGAGTTACATCTACATATGGACAACACAACCTGTCCATTAAACCATAAACATCAATAACAGAAAAAGCAAAAGCCTCAAATTTCCTGGCTGTTTCTGAATTATCCACGCTGGGTGTTGCTGCCTGAATGCTCACAAGTGAATTGCAGTGTTTGTTGCTGGCACCTCGGATTCAGTGTGTTCCTACCTTTCCCAGCCCACCTTTCCCCTCCTGCCTGTCCATGGCTGTGCACAGGGGAGGTGTCCAGGGCGGTGGCTGTGATGTCATGTGTGGGCAGATGATGAGGGACCCATTGCTCAAGGCTCTGTTCCTTGAATTCCTCTCCTCTTAGTGAAGAGCACGCTCGGTTGCCTTATTTCTTTACAAAAGTGCTTGGTAGTTAGTCATTGGTTCCTATTGTAGTTACTATCAATCTTTTGAAATGGGATTATTCTCTATATAAGTGATATAATCTCCTTTGATGGTGATTCCCAGCCACGCCCTCGCAGTAATGAGCTGTGTGTGGGAATCGAGATTTGAGTGTCCTCCCTTATCTGTTACTGTTACCTTTTACTTAAAAACACATTGCTTGATGTATAATTGCCTATTTTAAACCTGAGTAGCTGTATGGTTATTGATATCTGAGACTGATTCATCACAAGCAAATCTAATTTTAACATTTACAGAGTAGAAAAAAGAAAGTTAACTGACCCACTGGAAGCTTTAAAAGAGAAATACTTGAGACCTTCTCCGGGATTCTTGTTTCATCCACAAGTAAGTATTTTGGGAATTTTGATGTTGTAAACAAGCCTGTTGATGCTTCAAAGCAGGTGCAGAGAAATGAATGCAGTCTTAGTCATTTTTGGATTTCCTAAACCACATAGTTTTTGCTGGACCATTGTGGTGGAAAAGCGTAAGCATTGTTCCGAGCTTCTTGATGTTTTGCAGATGAAACAACATGTTTTGATTATAGAGGAAGCCAGATACAAACTAAATGTATTTTTTAGAACCATTTTCCTCCAAAACCATAGCATAGCTACCAAAACTTGCAACCACTTGTGTCTTCAGCACTCTCCTGTGCTCTGGGCGAGGAGAGTCAGTACTGACTGCGAGGAGTCAATGCAGATTCAAAGTAGGGCCAGCAAAGCTGAGCATCCCAGTTTTTAAGGGATTTCATTGTATTTAAGGACTCCCATAAAAGAGATAAAAGTTTCCACCCAATGTTTTCAAGCCTCATAGCGCAAATACTCCGCGATTTTTGATAGCTGCTGTGGGCTGCAACGTGCGCAGTGATTGTGTAGGATCCCTGCTCCTCCGTACCTGACACAAGCTATATGAGGGCTGCTCACTTGTTCTTAGGCCACAATCCTGTCTAACAAACATTTAGGAGGGTGTTCCAAAACAATGTCACAACTGTGATGTGTTTGTAGTATAGGAAGAGGATCTGTGTGCAAACTGTATGTTGCTTTTCTCCACCAGCACTGCACCCTCATCTTGTCTTCTTCCTCCTTGCTCAATGAGATTTTGGTGAAAACTTGAGTTAAATCTTACACCTGAAATGAAATGCACTGTGGTATTTGCAGTTTTGAACCCCTTGCTGACTGTGGGCTGTTTCATCTTAGTAATGACACCCTGTACACTTCCTGTGTTTTAAGCACACAACCACAAGCTGCTGTCTCTGGTTCAGGTTCCTGTGAATTCCTGGGCAAAACATCCCAATAACCTGCCACCACTTGCTTTTTTTTTTTTCCAATGAAGTCCTAAATTGTTATGCGCTAACTTGTATGGAATTCATTCTGAAATATGGGACTTCTGGAGAACTGGGAAGAGCAGCCTGTGGCATATATGGTTGCAGATGCACAAACATAATGCCACTGCGTGGGTGGAGAGTGCAGAAAAACACTCCATTCCAATTTCAATGTCTGAACGAAGGGTTGGATCCAAACATTCAAATATTTAGTAGTATTTACATGCTGTATTTATGGCATTAAATGAGTATTTATAAGCATTAAATAAGTATTTAAGATGTATTAAAATTACTGTGAATTTATGTGCAAGATTTAATAGCAGCTCAACACCTCCTGCTGTCAGGTTAAACAGGGTAAACCTGCCCAAGTGGCAAAACAAGTGAAAATTGCCCTTTAGCAGCAGAGAGTGTCAATGCACAAATACACAAAGGAGCTCAATCTGGGTTTTGTCTCTGCTGTAAAACAGGCTAGTTCCTCTTCATCGAGTGAGTGATCCTGTTAGAACAGCTAAGGAGCTGTAAATTAACAGTAAATTATTTAAATGAGGGCATTTTAGATACTGTATTGATGGAAAAAGCAGTATTATTTTGCTTAGTGCTCTCTAGCTGTTCAGAAGGTGTAACTCGGAGTGGCTCAGGGCAGCTGGATTTGGGGGTTCTGGAGGTGTTGCCTCAGGCTGGACTGATGCTGGTGGTAGGTGGGGTGGTCAGTGGGTGGGAAAGGGGGTCTCGGGGAAAATTCCCTGTTTGGAGTTTGGCTGTGGTGGGCAGGAGAGCAGTTGGATGTAGCATTGTACGACTGAGTTACCTGGGAACTGGGAGTCAGGAGGATGCCGCAGGCGTGCGGGTGAAATGGAGACCTTGGGCGTTTCCCCATTTGGGAAGGATGTCGGGATTCCACCCTTTTTTTTTTCCCAGAATGCTGCTTAAATCTCTCGTTGGTGCCCCAGGAAGGTCCCAGTGCTGTCACCAAGTCCATCAGTGTGAGGAGGAGGTGTCGGATGCCACCTCCCCGCGGCAGGGTCAGCTCAGGTGGGGCAGAGCCAGCACCCAGTGACAGGAGGGAGGGCTGGCTCTGCTGAAGCCCCTCCACATTTCTCATTGTACAGCAGAATAAAAAATCTGTGGCAAAGCCTGGCTTTGGTTTTATCACTTACCTGACCGAGAGGGATAATGCCTTTAACTCGGTGTGAGCTGGATCGATACAAAGGTCAGGAGTGTAACAGGCACTCGTAGAACATTGTAAAAGAAAACCAAACCACCAGCACATGTCCTGTCAAAAAAGCAAATGTCAAAATGCTTTCTTGCAAACTTTAATAGAATAGAAAGGAGCCTCCTGTTTGCAGAGGGAGAATCTGGCTCGGTCTTTATAGAGGACGGGGGAACAGCTTCCAGAAAAGCTATTTTTCCTTTATAGTCCTGTTCACCCCTGTAAAAGTACAGGTGGGGAGTGCTCCACAAGTTTTCATTTTCTGCTGGCAGGATTTAAAATATCTACAAAATTATTGTTCATGTCCTAAAAGCTTGTGTTTCTTCTGTTGGTGAACTTATTCCTGAAAATTACTGTCTCATGGAGCAAGAATTTATTACTTTTTAGCTGGATAATATGGCAGCAAACAGATGGATCTTTCAAACACGTTTCTGAAATAGAGCTTAAAGACATAAACCCTGAAGTCTTTATCCTACCCCTGTCTGGGCAGTATTCCTCCCAATGCCAGTGGCCCAAAAGCTATGAAAATTTGATAATTTAATGGCATTTCACAATAATTTGCCATTACAAAGATTGTATTTTTTAGGAAGAAACTACCCCCATCCAAAAAATCATTCAGAATAACATTTTAATTAGTATCTTTAAATAAAATCTTTATAAGTAGATTGATTGCAATAAGGATTCCAATGCAGGAATAATGTGTTGTTTTTGTTTCAATTTTGCTCCCAGTTCCAATTGCCTGATCAAAGAATTTGGGTAAGTTCATTGCTTATATTTTTGATTTAATCACTGTGAAATAAATTGCATAAGAAAAATATAATATGAAAGATAACTTACCACTCAATTATGGAGCATGCCACTCTTTCCTACAGGGTCTTGTAGCTGTAGCAGATAAATATGCTCTTATGTCAAATTGGCTTTATTTTTACATACCTGATCCTGCTGGTTTTATTTGGTGAAGGCAATGGGAGCTTTACCTGAGTGAGGGTTGCAGAATGCAGTCTTTGTTTATATATGACTGAAATTGTTCCAAGCCGTTTTCTTCAGAGATCACAGTGAAATTTTCAGGCTGAAATCTTGTTAGATTGCAATAGTTAATAAATATTTAATCTGCATTAAAATACAGAGCCTCAGAGGATTTCACGTTTCTCTCTCACTTGACTTTGGTGGGAGTTAGTCACTTTAATAGCCACTTTAATAGCTTTGAAGTTCTGAGCTTAATTGCTCATTGCAGTGCTTAAAGCAGAAATAAAACACCCATTTATTTGCTGTGTTTAGGTCAAATTTGTCCTCTGTGTATACTTACACCATCCTCCTTACACGAACAGGAATTGTGCTTTTAGTACTGTGGGATAAATTTGAGCGCTCTCTTCTATTTTTATAAAACCTTGTTTTTAATACATCTAAATTGTTCATGAAAAAAAAAAAAAAAAGAAAGAACCACAGCAACTGCTTTTGCAGATGCAACTCCAACATCGCCGCGTTCTGCTCTTGCATTGCTGGCTCCTCTGCTGCAGCGCCGAACCCATAAATACTTGTCCCGGATTTTTCCCAACCTTCGGTCTCTGGAAGGGAGCGCTGGAGCCAGGAGGCCGTGGCTGGGGTCCTGAGTCGCTCCCGCTCGTCGCTCGCGCTGCGGCGTGGGCTCGTCTCACAGGGCCAAGCCGGACTTTTGCAAACGGAGCTCTGAGATCTTCTCCCGCATGTGCGTCTCTGCACGGGGCTGGTGCGGGAGCCCCCGGGGGTGCTGCCCCTGCAGGTGGGCTCTGAGCCCTGCCCTCTGCTCCCTGCCATCCTTGGAGCCCTCTAAAGCGGTGATGGACCCTTGCTTTGTGTGCACACGTAGCTTTTAATCCCACTTTCTTCCTGGGAAGCGCTGGCTTATGCAGCTGCAAAGACGCACTGGGAGTCTGAGCTGGAAGGAGCTGAGCAGGCACTGAAGGACTCCTGCAAGCATCCATAGGTGCTGAATGAGCCCAGCAGGCAGGAGGTGGGGTTAGATTCCAGAGTTGGAGAGCACAGGAAGTGGTTCCCAAACTTTTTCTTTGCTATAGAGGGAATTCAGCATAGGACATGATGAGGCCATGGCAGGATTTGTGTTTTGGCCCAGGCACCCTTAATCCTCTGCTCTCAGAAAAGTGGCTCTGTTTGGGCATTTTGGGGAAGTTGAAAAACCCAGTGCAGTCTGTTTCTTCTGTCTGTCTTCCTTGATCCTGGCTTCGTCCTCAAATTTCCATCATCCTGCTTCTTTTGTGAGTGTACGTCTCCTGGCCATGCTCATGCTTTGAGCAGCTCCAGCAGAAATGGGTCTTTAAAACATAAAGTGATTGAGCAGGATGCTGATTCATGGATGAATCTCCATCTTGAGAGATTTGATTGTGTCACACAAGCCTTTCTATCTTAATTCCCAGTTGAATGTGCCATATATTTCAAGATTATTTGAGACAGTTTTTCATTGTTTGTCAGGAGCCCTATGGTGCAAATCGATGGGCAACACCCTCTCTTGAATGGGTAGGGATTTATTTGATCTATTTATCCCCTTTTGGTCCTGTCAGGAGAAAGTTGCTATAAAGAGGTTCTGTAATTATAGTCAGATATTACTTGCAATAGCTTTAGGAAGAATCGTTGTAAATAACTAAAACAATTTTACAAATAAATGAAAAAGAATTTGGTGAGTGCATTAACAAAGCTTTTATTTTACCAGGCTTATTTTTAGGACACGATCCATTCTCTTAGCTCAGCTTAATCCCCACCAACTGCATTCATACAAATCAAGTTATTCTGGAATCATTCTGCAGATCAGCAGGAGTTTCTTGCTACTGCTTCATAAAATTCAACCACATGTGATAGGTCTCTTGAATGTGAATATAGCTCAGCCAAGTTCCAGGGCTGGACGTCCAAATACACACAGTTTCAAGACAACACAATTCACAAATCGTAGTTTTTAGAGGCAGCGTTATAACTTCAGCTGGGGGAGGGAGAAATCCTGAGCTTTAGTAGTTGGATTTTGAAGAGTTCCCCAAATAACAGTAGTAAAAATAGAAAGCAAACACTTGAACAGTTTTTTTTCCCATGAGGTCTGGCCATAAAGTCAGTTGTTTTTGTGATAGTAGCGATGAAGGAGTCACGTTTGTAAAACATGAGGTCATGTAATTCATGACATTGTCTGCGAGATTATTTCATATCATCAGGTTATTCTTAAAAAGCAGCAACAGCACTTTATTTATGCCACTTTTTCTTCAGTTGGCTAATAAATTTTAAGGCAAATATTCAAGGCCCCTGCTGATGATATCTCGCCCGCTGAGATGTTTATAAATACTTGTTTTAGCCGATTATGGTAATGTCTGCATTTTTGAGTCGGAGCTGGGGAATTGTGACTGCACATTAGTTTGCGTCAGTCGGAGGTTAATAGCCTCTCAGGGAGGTGGGGGAAAGCTGCTTCCTTTTCCAGACATCTGGACACAGATAGAATCAACAACTCTTATATATGTAAATCAAAAGTTACTGTTCTATATAAAACGCTGTCATTCACTGATGGCAGATTAGGAGCACACGTGACTGGTCCGTAAGGCAATAGCTGGATGTAAAATAGGTAACGGGATCTCCTCGCTCTGCTGCCTCCTTGGAGAGCTTGCTCCATGGGCACGGCAATTACGCTAATCCCATCCTCAGGGTCAAGCAGTGCCTTCCCCCCCGTGCCCCATTCGGGGACCAGCACAGCCCTGGGGTGTTGGGTTGGGGTGCAGAACCCCCTGAAAGCGCAGCTGGTGGCTTGAGCCACATGCCTGCCCTCTTGGTGGTCCCCAGGTACCATGCCTGGAGACATGAGGTGACCATGAGCACCCACCCAACCTCCCAGGACAGGCACTCTCACCTTTCTCCAGGATTTTGTTGGACTGATGATCAGTAGTATCTCCATGGCCAGCACAACTCCTCTGAAGGCAGGTCTTGCTTTGCCATCGGCAGTAACAGTGTTTGGAAGGAAGAAGAGCTACTTCAGTTGTGTTTCAGCCAAAAGAGGGAGTTTCATTGTGGAACAGGGAAAATTATCTCCTGGGTTAATATTTAGTCACAAAAAAAAAAAAAAGAGAGGGGGAAAGGGTAAGAACAAAATAGTGATTTTTACAATAATTGAAGATTATCAGTGAGTCCACCTTGGGGTGTCACTGGGCCCCAAACTACAGCAGATGTCTGTAAATGCCATAGGAAGAAGGGTGATCAGGCAGAGAGCAGAGTTTGTGACTGTTTGCTGAGAATAGCCAAATCCAGAGCTGACTACGAAGATTTTGCAGAAGGTTCAAAGAAAGCTGAGTCACCAGGATTAAAACAGCAATAAAAGTCAATGTCAAGTAAATACCCAATAATACCGAGGGGAAAGAGTGACTTTTAACTCTTGTCATTCAGGGAGAAGATCTTGAAGTTGGCAGTCTTATGAAAATATCATCTGAGTGCTTAGCAGAAAGGAATTGAAAACATCATTATGTTATGCTGCCTTCAGGTCTTGAATATAGCTGAAATCCCTCTCGAAAAGGCCATAGTAGAATTAGAAAAGACACAGAAAAGTGCAACAATGATGATCAGAGGTAGGGAACAGCTTCCATTCAGAAAGAGACTAAGTAGATTTTGATTTTTTCAACTGGGAAAAAAATGCCCGAGGGAGCTGTGCCCCAGCTCCGTGAGCCCATGAATGGTGAGCAGAACCTGAATGAGGGATGGTTATTCATTAGTGATAACAATACAGAAAAAACCCAACACACAGAGCTGAAATATCAGGCAAAAGGCTTAGAAGGAACAAAAGCTGGTATCTTTTCCTGTGCACCTAATTAAATTGGTGAACTCTCCTTGACAAAAATGTAAATGGGTTTGAAAAGGTTTAGTCCAGTGAATGGGAGCAGCAGCCACCGATGGCTGTTCAACATCATGACCGAGATGCAGCTTCCAATTGATGCTCTTGCACCTCTCTGTGCTGGTGTGTGACAGGAGACAGTGGGGAGATCTGTCCCTTGCCCGCTCTCCTGTGTGTCCCCTGGAGCCACTCCTTGGCACTGGGTACCAGCTGCCAAAAGCACAGGTTGCAGGTTCAGAATTCCTGCTTGGTTTTGGGGCCTGAGTTAGTCCTCAGTGTGACACCCCCCGGATTTCATACTGCTCAGCTGGTATTTGCAAGTAGACTGGTGAGCAGGGGCTGTCTGCCTGCGCTTAAGGGGTGATGGAGAGCGTGTTGTGGGGCAGGGCTGCAGGATTTTGTGTGGTGTAAGATGCCCCCACAGCCCAGGAACGAGTCTCATGATAGAGGTTTGCATCCTGAAGGCTCTGAGCACCTACACACTCCAAGATGTCTTAAGAAAATGCTCCAGTTTTGGTTCTTGGGACCCCTACCTCCAGCAGATAGTACCAGCTGTAATTATGCTGATAGCAGTGGAGTGACAGTGCCTTGGATCAGCAAAGCTGTGAGGCCAAACACTTCCCATTGGTGCTGGTGCAGTTCTTCAAAAACATAAATCATACCAGGTCACCACATAGACCAGGCTTTAAAAAAACCCCAACAAAACAACAAACACAATAGTCATTCCTATGGTGAGAAACATATTTTTAGAAAGCGAGTAATACTTGAAAATAATTGGAAGTGCTCGTGTTTCCTCTAGATGAGGGATTTAAGATTAGGTGCTGATTTCATACCTATTTTGGGACTGATGTAATCCTGAGGCAGTGTTGGAGGTTGTGCTGATCTGTGCCACTGTACATTAAACAAGAGCCTGTCTCAGTTTCTACTCTGCAAAACCCTGGAAATAAGAACTAAAAAAAAAAAAAAATCAGCATGACTAAGCCATTAAATGAAAAGGGGAAAATAGTTGCTTTAATATATTGGGGGGGGGGGGGGGGACCATGTGCATGAGAAATTGTGATCCAAAAATGATTTAAACCCACTAGATAATGAAACGGACTTGAATATTAAATATACATAAATAAAACATTTATTATACTTCTCAGTACCCTTATTATTCTTCACCATAAAGATGTGATATCATAACCCATGCACTGTCTTGTCACTGCTAATCAGCCCGAAGGCCAAAGGGCATTTTTCATTCAAACCATTTATTTTCAGCAGTTGTAAAATAGATGAGTGAATATTTGTGGGGAACAATTAGAAGGAATTAAAGGCAGTGGAATGACTATTTTAAAGGCTTTAAGAATCAATTCTAACTAAAGGAGAAGATGAAGTCGTATAAAAAGAAATATATGGTAATGTTGAGTTGTATGGGTTGATAATGACATCTCAGTGCCGAGATAGAATTACCTCCTCTCCCAGCAGCATCATCATTACATATCGCATGCCTGTGATCAGTACACGTCAAAATCCTTCATATTGACAAATGTGCTGTCCACTTGCATCTGTGGAGAATGTTTTAGCAGCTGAGTGATTATGAATCAAACCCCAGAGCTTACAGCCCTTACTGCCTTGCAATGCTTTCACATTTGTTGCCTGACAAGTAAATGTATCTTGACTTCCCTCTGAGATTTTTTATTTTTTTCCACTGTGTTTGATGAAAGACATTTGGCAAATTGGCAGTGGTACCCTGTACGTTGCAATTTGTACTCAGCGTTAGGAATCTGAGCATGAAATGAGAGGGCAGGCTGCAGGCTAAAGGGAAAAAAACAACCCAGCCCAAAGGCAGAGCTAACTGGCATGGAAGTAGTCATTCCAGGAGACAAACATGTAATTCTGTCAATGAAAATTAAATAAAACTGCAAAAATGCCCAATTCTTCCAATTAAAATTTCAGTTTTCCAGCAATCAGTGCAACCTTCTATGGATTTTAAAGAACGGTCTGTGGAGGTGTTCCAGCTGAGAAGTGTTCAGGATCTTGTCTTTCATATAATTTCCTTCTTTTTTACAAGCAAGATCTTGTGCAGGGCTCATGCTGTGGGTTTTGTGCTCTGGAGGTGAGAGCTTGCCTTTGTTTTTTTCATATGTTTGTGGTGTTTTGGAGAGGTGGATGGTTATTCTCACCCGTCAGTAGGCTCACCAGCGTTCCTGAACTATTCCAGTGGCAGTGTTTGAGGTTTTGGAGGAGCTTTTCATGGTCTGTTCCAGACACTTTAAAGGAAACCATTCTCCAGAAATTATTTAATCCCCGCTCCCTGCAAATTACAGACAGCTAATCAAGAGTGGAGACATCCCAAAGCACATAGGATTTACAAGCAACTAAAGGTAAAGTAGGAATATTAAGAGGTTGTAGAAAAACAGGATAGACATCTAACAGGTAATGTGAATACAGAGAACCAAACCCACCAAAGTTTCATTTCTTCTGGGTTTATCTCATGATCTTTGACTGTGATGGGTTAGAAGACTGGACTGGATGGTTGGACGTGGCTAGGACATTGATGGAGCCTCTTTGGATCTGGATTGTTGGAGACCTTGGTTGAGCTAGAGTGTTCATAAGGTTTCCTCTGCAATATGTGTCCTCTTCAAGTCCTTAAAAAAAACCAACATAGGCATTCAGTTATTGTTTCTGTTCATTTGGCCAAAAACGTCCAATGATTTCTGTAGATGGGATGCACAGACTTGTAGGCACACAACCACAGAGCACGACTGCAAAAAATGGAAGTTTATAGACTATAGGGCTTAAAAATAAGAAGAAATGGACACTGGCTGATTAAGATTTAGTGTGGAAGCAACTTTACACTATAATGATTATGACAGCAGCCCACTGTAGCAGTGGTGGGTGTTGTTCCAAGTAGGACAACATTGTGGCCACAACTTCCATTACCTTGCCCTATAATTTTTGAGACTGCAACTCTTCATTGGCTTTTTATTTTTCCTTCCTTTTCTCACTTGTCAGTCGACGTTCTCTGCATTTCGCGTTCCCACCGGGGGCACAAAGCCGACGGGATGTTTACCTTGGTGGGTTCTGTGCTCTCTCCTCTTGCAGGTGTCAGCTATAGAAAACATGGCCGAAAAGCTGGAGAGCTTCAGCGCCCTGAAGCCGGAGGCCAACGAGCTGATCCAGTCGGTGCCATCCATGTTCAACTTCCGCGCGCCGCCCAGCGCCCTTCCCGAGACCCTGCTGCGCAAGGGCAAGGAGCGCTACACCTGCAGGTAGCCCCGGGGCCACCCCACGCTGCCCTCCCCGAGCCCCCCCTGCCCAGACCTCTGACAGAGACCACAGCGAGTCTTTAAAGGCCTCTCTGTGCCCAACATGGAAAGCGTTTCCCCTTGGGGTTCCTACTTATTAAATTATTGGTGTTATGAAGCAAAGAGCTCTCCCTGTATCATACCAGTTTGATAAATGAGGTGGAAATTATTATATAAATGAATCTTTTTGCCAAATTTTCTCATCACTTTCGTATATAAAAGTGTGCTTTCATTATTGATTTTTTTGATCGTAAACTACAGACGTGTTTTCTCTCAGGCTTCTGGTTTTAATATCCAAAGGGATCAGTGATAAAATACATGACTTATTAGGACTTGTGTGTACAGACTTAAAAAAAAACCCCCACAATGAAGATAGTCATTGAATGTGCACCCAAAATGAATGGGAGCTTTGTCAAGGAGAGTGGAATTAGCTGTGTGGGTATTTTGAAGGCTTATACATCATGTTGTGAAAAAATAAATGGGATGTTAAAAGTGAAGGGATGCAATCTTCAAAGTCGTCAAGTGGAGCAACCACCACCTTCATTCACTTAAGAGAGTGCTGTGTGTGCTCTGTCCTCATGCAAAAATGGGCTCAATGTCCTTAATAGAATGGGCCAATTATAAACTGAATATTAATATGTTACTTGAATGAAGGGGTAGAACCCACGATAATTTTAATTTTTTTTGCCATTATTTTTCCTGTGACATATTATCGAGTTTGGAGAATGGCTTTTAAATTGCACCATTTAGGTCTCTATATCATCTCCAGAATGTGCAGGCGTTTGACACTGGCATATCGGTTTATCTGATCTTTTTGAAAACATGTCACCTTCTTTCAAGACATGTTGTTATAGAAACATACCTTGATGGATTAGGTCTTTGAGTCTTGTCTGCTCTGATCCTATTCAATGCACAGAACGGTGTCGTGTCTGCTGACACGTAGAATTGGTTGAAAGGTTTGAAATTTGCTTACACAGGGGCAGAAATCCAAGGCTTTAATAACAGATTCTCTTGCTTCCAAATCTGAATGAGGCCAATAATCACCCAGTGAGCTCAGAAACTTGGAGTGATCTTTAAAACTGGTGTGTTTTTCATGTATCCCTTGCCCCTGCACAAGCAAAGCTGGTTGGTATCAGCAGTTCCAGTCCCATTCTTGTGTGTGTGTGGATTTTACATTTGCTAGATGCTTTTATTGAGATGTTGTTACACCAAAGTAATGCCAATAAGACCATATATTGATGATTCCATTTGGGCTGTGCATCCAGTGCTGCTCAAATTGGAGCAAAACCACAGAAGGTTGTGTTGTCTTATCAAACATTTTCTTATCACAGATACTGTGGCAAGATTTTCCCAAGATCTGCAAACCTGACCCGTCACCTGAGGACACACACTGGAGAGCAGCCCTATAGGTACAACACCCCTCACCCCTGTCTGTGCTGTGGCCAAGCTTTAAGGTCCTTTCCAACACAAACACAATCTGTGGATAAAGCCAGGGATGGGTATTGAACATCCTTGCTGGGCCAGCTCCAGCCTTTGCTCCTTGGCACTGGTGACCCACTGTTGCATTTTGGTCTCAGAGTTTTGTGCACTCGATGCTGATACTCAGTGTTGAAGCTGCAGAAAGAGGGAAAGTTTTGGTTTTACTGAAATTCTTTTGGCTGAGGCAGCCGCCCAGCACTATCCACAAGTCCTGTCTTTGCTGGCAGGGTGGCTGGCACTGCTGAACCCATGTGATTGAAGTGATGTTCAATAGGGCTCATGGGCATATTTTTCCCTGCAAAGATGTTTTTTCTTAGAGTTCTGCGGTGTTATTTGCCTAAAGTTGGGTGATTTGTCAGTCGTCTCATTTCTGAAAGGTCCCAGTTGCAAAGGCATTACTGTATTTATTTGTTTCCTGCCTAATCTGGATCCTTTCTGAGGCCTGCTTAACCAAACCCCCATGTGGGTGTACTCTCTTGTTGATAACAATATGTGTGTGATACTGAATCCAGGACAGTCACATGCAGAAATGTGTATGGAAGCTTCACCTTATTGAAAATGAAAGGCTAATTTAAACTGGAAAGGAGCCAGTTCATGTTCCAGTAAAACAAATGCACAGATTTCTGCATTTTATGAGCTGTAAAGAGCAGAGTAAGCTCATTGTTTGTGAGGAAACAATATGTTTTTTGCATCTAGTCTCTTTGGGAAGTGAGATTCACATCTAATTTTATTGAAGGAAGGTCTTGATGCATGTTATACCCCTCCACTGCATAAAAGCCACAAGCAATTAGTAGCATAATGGGCGATTTCAGCACTAAAAAAAATTTGACATCATTGACAAGCGCAAGAGAGGCACGGGAGAAGTAAAAGATTGAAAAACTAAAGTGGTGAAGACTCTTGGCTAGTTGCCAGCCAGAGAATTTGGAATAGTTATAGTATGACTTAGTAATGGCTTAAAGAGCAATACAGTAAAGGCTTTAGGGACTCCAAATCGCTACAGAGTATGAAAATTGATGCCTCTGGTACCAGAGTGATAGACTAAACTACTCACATTGGCACAGTATTAAAGGTTGGGATTGTTTATTGCTGGTTTTTGCAAGATAACCAAATTTCCTCTGGGATTAGCAATCAAGCAGGCTAATTCCTCAAGAAAAGATTTAATCACACAGTATAATTTAGAATAGGAAAAGAAATAGCCCTTTTTACCTTATTTGAGCATTAGAAGAGATCTGTTTCATGTTTTTTCCAAAAGTGTTTAATTGTATTGTATTGGCAGCACATGAAACAATAGAGTTATTGCTCTACTGTTTTCAAACTTCCCAACTTTGTGTGCAACAGTTTTAAAAACATGGGACTCAATTACCATAGCTAATTTGATGCCATTAGCTCTGAAATATTATGCTTATTCCTAAAGGCAGTATTTAAAATATTAAGTCTAATGTGAATTAAAGCTGAAAAACCCACCGTAGAAGTTATGTCTCCTTTCCAAAAATTTGTCGTTATATCAGGGAGGATTGTGCCTCGATAGGGACCAAGGAACTCCAGTTGGGTACTGAGACTAAGCCCAGAAGGCTCTTCATGTATCTTAGAAGTAATCTTACATTTCCAGCTACTAACAAACCCTTTCCTACCCGCTTGTTTTTGTTGTTTTTTTTTTAGATGCAAATACTGTGACAGATCCTTTAGCATATCCTCTAACCTGCAGAGACATGTGCGTAACATCCACAATAAAGAGAAACCATTCAAGTGTCACTTGTGTGACAGGTGTTTTGGTCAACAAACCAATCTTGACAGACATCTAAAAAAGCACGAGAACGGGAACATGTCTGGTATGTATGTCTTTTCCCTCCTGCCTTTTCCCTCCCCAGCCTGCCCCACATCCCACGTCCAGGGACTGCCCGTTCCCTGTCAGCGCTGCCGGCTGTCCGTAGGCACAGGCTGCTCCGACGGGTGGGGGTTTGCAAAATATGTAAGTGCCTAAGCCCTGCTGACATTTAAAGTGCTTTGAAAATCCCAGCATAAACTCTCCCCTTGTACAACTTAAGACCACTGGATGATGTCTTTTCTTTTGGTTTTAATTAAGCCAGCCCGTAGCGTTTTGAGAACAGACTGGGAAAATTGGTTTAATCCCATCTCCGCAATCACTTGGCTCTCAATAGGAGTCCTAGATTTAGAGTCTCAGGGGGCACTCTAAAAGATTTTCTTGGCACCTTCTAAAATATTCCCACTGTCAGGAGCTGAAAAGTGCTGGCTATTACGGAGCTAATGGTGCCTCCCAAGCCCCAAAGCAAATCGGTCACTGCACAGCAGTGGCAGGTAGGGGATGTCATTGGGCTGGTCTGGGTGTCTGCAGGATTTAATGAAAACCCTCCCTGCAGTCCTTTCAGTCTGCATTTTGCCTCACTGGAAATAACCAGGTGCATGCACTGGATGCAGAGCTGTCCCTTCCCCAGTGCTCAGAGAAAGATGTCTGTCATTGGTCTCTCAGTGCTAACGAACCTGGGTGATTACGTCAATGGCTGCCCCATGTTTTAAGCAAATCTGCATAATTAGTAGGTAAAATGAAGTTCTGTTTGCTCAGTTCAGCCATTGGTCTAAGAAAGACGGTTATTGACGGACAGTCTTGGAATCACAGGGAAGAAGAGGGAGAGGTTGAAATAGATACGTGGCAAAAGTGATGATAAATCATAGAAATGGCACTCAGCATGCAACCACTCATTTTGGCTGGAAACCACCTTCACCCGTGAATAATTTACTAATTACTGGTTTTATGGCCAAAAGCTGATACCTCACTATGACCAACTTTCTGGCTTTCAGCCATTTTAACCATAATTTAAATTTCATTTTGATTTAAATGGTTAAATATAAAAAATATAAAGGAGCAGCAACAGAAGTCCTGTGTTTTGCTTTAAGGTACTGCAACATCTTCACCTCACTCAGAACTGGAAAGCACAGGGGCAATCCTAGACGACAAGGAAGACTCCTACTTCACAGAAATTAGGAATTTTATTGGAAACAGCAACCACAACAATCAGTCCCCCCGAAACTCAGAGGAGAGGTGAGTTGTGCCTGCAGTCGAAAGGTGCCCACTGCTCCTTTTCCAGGTCTGCAGGCCTGATTGTTCCCTTTTGATGATGTCTGGAGCCAGAGTTATTTTAGAATCTGGTTGCTTTGGTGACCACCTTGGTCTTAAGAAAAGAAATGTGTTGATTCCCTCCTCATTGTGTATGAAGATGTTCCAAGTGGCAGATGTTGGACAGGAGGTTCCATCTGCGGACAAATTTCTCCTCATGTCTGGAGCTCTCAGTTTCAGGCTCCCACCGTTGATTTAAGTCTGCTGAAAAATTCCTTCACTTTGCATTCAAGGCAGAACAGGTGAATTCTACATCCTGTGGCTAAATGTATGGAGCCTTAGGATTTAAGTGCAATTTAAATGTGTAATTAATAAAGTAGACCAAGCTGAATTCTTGGATCAAATGAAAGATTGTAGCTGAAAGTCCTTTCCCGTAAGTAACTCAATCCCAAGAAAGATGCTGAGTAGCCAAAAGCCCGCAAGGCTGCGGGTGGGCCTTGGGAGTCCACAGTGCTCCAGCATGTGAGAGAGTTTTTTCTGCTAAGATTTATTAACTATATGGGTGTTTGAATTCTTCTGAACTAACAGAGGAGAGACCACTTCTAAATATTTTCAGTTAATAAAAGTACAGCTAAGCAGAAAAGGCTGTGAGATGGAGCCCCACATATTTCTTCGGGATTGGTGTTGCATTATGCATTATTTGCCCTTTTGAATTGGCATTACATTATCAACATCAAAAAATTCTTACTGTTGGTGACAAACTTTGCTGTCTCCTCAATTTCCAGATGCCTTTGTGAAGGGACAAAAATGGTGGACATAACACAATTTCCACAAAAGTATTGGATTAAGTGATTACATGCATATTCAAACTTCATTCCATCTTGATTGGCAATGAGGGCTTGGGATTTTTTCCTTGCACATCTGGTCTCAACATGTCCTCTGACAGGAAGTCAGCAAAGTGGAAAGGTTGCTGGGTTGTGCAGTGTTTCCTTTCTAAATTTGGCACTTCAGACTGCTCTTGACGGATATTTTATCCCTGGCAAATTGCTGCATTTGAAAGCATAATTGGAGAATCTGTTTTCTTAATCACATGGCTTTTGTTACTTTGGTTGTAGTCCATCTCCCTTTCATTTCTAGCAGCCTCAATTGAGCATAACAAGCAAGTTGGCAGCCCAGACTGTGCTCAACAATTTCTTATTTCTGCCTATTTAAATAAAAGATGATAAAGAGATACTGCTCTGATGATCTTAGAGGGAGGTGGCTGCTTCAGCTCTCCCTGTTCTGCACAACCTCAGATTTTTTTATACTGTTGTAAAGACAGACTGTTCCCTAGAGCATTTTTTTTAATGCAATACTAAACTCACGACAGTCGGCTGGAATTTGCTCGGAAAACAGATGAAACTCTAATATGTTTAGGAAAACGATGCAATTGTTGTGGAAGAAACCAGCTTTGCTCCTCAGAAAGTCCATCTGTTACAGCAGCAAGTCAAATGTTAAATACCAAGTAGGCCGTGAGGGCTCATCTTATCTTGCTCCAGCTTTGGGTATATTCCATATTGTCCCGCACAGTTTGAAGCACACGGAGTCTGAAGCAAACTGCGTGCAGACAATAAGGTTTCCATTTTTATAACTGTATTCCTGGAAGAGTTAAGGACCTTTTGCACAATAAGAACAATAGATGAATCAAGGCCTCTGTGCTACATAACGTGGTGGGGCAGATACACTGGGAGCATGAATTTTGGGGGGGAGGGCTCCACTGGGTGCAGCTCGTTCACATCCCTGTGCCTCTGGTTGGGCGTTTGTTGATGCCGAATTTCTTTAGTTCTCATTTGATGTGATGATGGACACAATGCAGCCCCGGATGCTCTGAACCCTACAGGGTTGAGACCGTTACCAAACAAGCTCCTACTTCAGTGTGGGTATTACGTCCTTGATAAAAATCCCGTAGGAAGTAGTTAAGAGAAGTCATTGTCTGAGAGCAAAGGGCAGCCTAATAACAGCGCATAGACCAAATGGTTTTCCATGTGTGTATTGCTGTAATTGCTCATTTAATAAGAATAAATGCACTTAAACTGCCATATGACCTTTCTTTTCATTGCTTTTTACCCTTCAAGTCAGTCAATAACCTAGTTCAGTGTGGAGGCAATATTGCAGACCGCTCTTCAGGTCTTCAGCTGAAGTCCCTTAGGTCTCCATGTATATGAAATCCATACGTTCAGTGGAGTAATATGGCTTCCAAATGGGTGGTAGTGTGCAAAATTAATTATGCATGTAATTTTGACTTTAAAACTCTGAAACTGATATTGGATGTCATTTTTTTAAAATGCCCGATCCGATTTTCAGGTTTTTGGCCCTCACAGCTTCTGTTAAAAGGCAGTGAGTTGTTTTGCCCAGAGATGAAATAATGCATGAGAAAATTTGGAATGGTTATCTGAACATGCCTCTGCTCGAACAGTAGTTTTAGCAGGATAACAGGAAAATCCCATGCTGATGGTGCTGTAACGTCCCAGTGATTTCTGAGTGGAATTTTCTCCGATGCTGCCTGAATGTCTGAAGCTAAGCAAGACATAAAACACAGAAATCATTTTATTCTGCTGGGACAGATGCTTTTCAGATCTGCCTCCAAGAGCCTGCTGATGAGGAGCTTTCATATCTGATTTGTGTTTATAGCCTGGGTTTGTTTTGGTACTTTCAGAATGAATGGCAGCCACTTTAAGGATGAAAAAGCCATGGTAGCCAGCCAGAACTCGGATTTGTTGGACGACGAGGAGGCAGAAGATGAAGTAATGATGGATGAAGAAGACGAAGAGAGTGAAATGGCAGGGAAAGCGGTCAAAGAGCCCGTTCCGAGCGACATGCGCGAGGGCACTCCCGAGGAGGATTATGAGGAAACGAGTACTTTGGACATGAACTGCAAGGCTTCCCCTGGCAGGTTGGTTCCTTCCGAGTATTGGTGTGCCCGATAGGCGGGACACAAACAATAAACCATACACGAGTGCCAGCACCAAACCGGGCGCCGTGGGAACCGGGCCGGAGCAGCCGCTTCCCAGTTACAATAGCAACGTGCCTCTGTGTTTGGGTCCGCACCAGCCCTGCTTTCAGCCTCTTCATGCAATCTCTGCAGCCCTTGTTAGGAAAATTGACTGTGCTTGGGGAGCTATTGTGAGGTTCTGGGTGAGACAGGAAACAGGGTGAGACAGTTCCATGGGAGAGACGTTATCTGCACCGTGAACCGTCCTGGATCCCTCGTAATGGCCTTGTGAAAGGCTGTGGAGACACCACGAGAGAGACAAAATCTCCCTCCCCCTTTTGGCTGCCCTCCCCCCTTTCTTTAGAACAGAAAAGGGAATTCCGTTTATTTCAGGATCACCGTTCCGTGAGGCAACGTGGTTTATGAAAGGGAAAAAGGGGGAAATTGCTGAGATGTGTAAATCTGAGAAGTCGAGGGAACGCAGAGAGGATCATTTAATTGACATTAAAACCTCCGTGGTGTTTTTGTAGGTATAAAGAAGAGGAGTATAATAAGACTGGACTTTCGGCTTTGGACCACATAAGGCACTTCACAGATAGCCTCAAAATGAGGAAAATGGAAGAAAATCAATACAGTGAAGCTGAATTGGCAGCTTTCAATGCTTCCCAGCTGCCAGAGGACCTCAAGCAACCGTTGTACAGGAAATCCAAATCCCAGGTAAAAGCTTAACTCAGTTAAAATGTTATTGTCACCAAATACCCGCAGGATTAAGCTGTTAGTGTGTGGCAGGCAGGGTTGTTCCAACTTTGTCAGATGGGGCTGTGCTCCTTGTCCACAAACCCCAGCCTGCCTGACCTCCCACTGCACCCTGGAGACATTGCAGGGAGCTCTGGTCCCTGAGAATGGAGGATTTCCATACTTTTTTCTTAGTTTTTTGCTATTTTTGTTCTGCCTGCCACCCCTAGAAATGCCACGGCAAGAAGTAGTCCCACTCTGCCCTCAGACAGCTGGTGTGGGCACACTGATGCCATGGAGTTTAGCTGCAGCCCTGCAGGGATGTGACTTGATCTCTTGGCTGGCTTGGCTTTTTGGAATTTTTTTATAGCCTGTTAGATGGTACCACATCTAAGTCCTCAGTATGTTTTACAAACAGCAATAGCTAAGATGGTATCTTTGTGCTATGTCTTGCCATTTTCTAAACACTAATTAATTAAAATGGGGGGTTTTAGCCCCTTTGAAAGATTCCTGTTTCAAAAACTGCAGAATATGCAAGTAGGAAAGGTCAGCAAAGGAGACTGTCGTATTTAGTGAAATACAGGACGAGACAAGGGATAATGTGATTCCTCAGCCTCTTGAAAAGAGCCTCCTGTGCCAAGAATCTGAAGGCAAAGGAGACTTTGGGACCTTGTCTACTATCAAAGGTTTCTCTGAGCTTTGTGAAACCAGATGAAAGCAGAAATTATTATTACTATTAGTGAGTCAAAAGTGTCAGTGAAGTGGTTGACAGTGGTTTTACCTAAAGCATTTTGTTGGGGTTTTTTTTTCAAATAAAGTTGAGACCAGTGGCTGCAGCCTGACTGATGCCCTGACTGCACAGGGGTGGCACGGGTCCAAGCTCAGATCCCTGCCGTGGGATTGTGACCTCTTTGTCCTTCTCCTGTCCCTGTCCAGGCGTATGCCATGATGCTCTCTCTCTCCGACAAGGACTCCCTTCATCCCGCATCCCACAGTTCTCCCAACATGTGGCACAGTATGGCGAGAGCCGCCGCGGAATCCAGCGCCATCCAGTCCATCAGTCACGTATGACAGTGCGGAGTCTTTACCGAGGATGGGACCAAGTCCAAACCAGTAGCATGGCTCTTTCATATATGACTATTTAAAAGACTGCTGAGCAGAATGCCTTATAAATCTGCAGGGTCACTCATTTAAAGTCCGGTGACCTTAAACTGAATAATTTTAAAAAAGAAAGAAACTATTTATTCTCAATATTTTGTTTTGCACAGCAAAGGCAGCTGCTGACTTCTGGAGGATCAATGCGACTTAAAATAGAAAAAAAAAACAAATGTTTCAGTGGATTATGTAAACGGGGCCGGGAAAAAGTGTCTTCCAGTTCACCCGGCTTTGAGGGGCAGGGGCAGAAGGGTTAAGACTGCATTGATACACACATGGGCACTCCTTTAAAGTAGGAACTGAATTGATTTTCTTTTTGTATAAGATAGTTTGACACAGGATTGGGAACAGTTGCTTTTATGTACAAATCTCTTCATTAAAGCTTTATGCATTTTAGCCCTTCAAAGAAAGAAAATAGTTCTATCAAATGCACACTATCCATCGTAAATGTAGAAAGAAGTAACAGGGAATATTTTGTTCTCTCCGTAATTCTTTTGCCTTCTCAACTGCATTGTTAAAAAAAAAGGAAAAACAAGGAGAAAAAAATGACAGAAAAAGAAAGAACTCTGAGAAAACAATACATAAGAGGCTTGTGTATATTGTAAACTATGAATGTTCACTACTCCAAGAAGCTAAATCATCCAGATAATTCCGTGAAAGCACCGCGTCCATCGACAACACCACTAGTTCGAATCATTGTAAGGAGATTTTTAATTTTCGACAATCATGTCACTATTTTGTTGTATTGTTTCCTTTCCCCCTACCCTCTTAATTTCTTCTTTGTGTTGTGTGTACCATGTATTTATTTGTTGGCAAACGATTGTTTGTTGATTACAATAGCACTGTTCCTGTAACAAACAGCACTGCTCCAGTCCCCCACTGCGTTACAATGTAAGGCACCCATGTACTTCCAAAAAAGTGAGGTGAACTGATCTGTGTATATGGGAGTGCAAAACAGTGTTTGAAATTTTCTTACATTCCTCTTTTATTTTATTTTTTTGCCTTTTAATGAACTAAATAACTAATAGATGCGACTTAGTTTTGTTTTTTTTTTTT
>VZRJ01004890.1:0-11985 GCA_013397565.1 Ptilonorhynchus violaceus | reverse complement strand
ATTCCAGGAACTGTCTTGAGGCACCTCTGAATTCTGTTTATCCACATGCGTTTGTTTAGAGAGAAACTGTCTTTAGCTTACAACTTTTTTTTTTTCCCTCTTAATTACTGTTAAGCTGTATGCATGTATGTGTATGTTTGAAACAGACATACATGCATGTGTGTATGTTTGAAACAGACATACATGCATGTATGTCTGTTTCACTGCTGGTAGTCTCAATCATTTGCTAACTTTTTAAAATAAGAATTCAGATTCTGTACATCTGTTTTTCTTCATTTGTCTTCCTATTAGTCATTATGTCATGCTGGTAGAAGGCTAATGCAATGCCTACTTGCACATGCATTTTCTCTATTCTCATACATTTCTGTGTGTCTGTCTTTATTGATTAGGTGATCATGGTTTACAGTAAATCCATTGAGAGGGTTTATTATTTTGTCCAAATTCATATCTTTGAGAGAAGCTATTGCTGGACCCAAGAGTCAAAAACTTTTGTTGTGTGACTGTGCAAGAGACACAGCCCAGTGCATGCAGAGAAGGCATAGACTTTTAAAGCTGGTACTATAGCATATCACTTGTGTCTACTTCACAGCAATGCCCTTGAAGGTCTACTTTTGTCTTTGCTTGTGGCAGCTTGATTCGCTGTTCTCCTGTCTTGTGAAAGAGATACCAAAGACAAGGGGATAATTTTTGTGGCATTTTCTTGTGTCCCAACTAGGTTGAGCTGCGACGAGCAGTGGAAGAGGCTGTGAAGGAGACCCCAGAATATCGCTGCATGCAGTCCCAGTTTTCTGTTTTGTATAATGAGAGCCTCCAGCTGAAGGCACATCTTGACGAGGCCCGCACGTTGCTCCACGGCACCCGTGCCACGCACCAGCGCCAAGTGGAACTCATTGAGGTAGCACCTCTGCTCCATCAGCCTAGGGAACTCTGTCATGCCACCGACCATCACTGCTGGGTCTGTGTGGCTCTGGGAATGCTCAGGCAATTCACATTTCTGGCAACAATTCAGGCTGTTCTGGTATCTTATGTTGATGAGGTGAGAGATACTCCAGGTTCAAAGCACCAAGTTCTGTTTCCTTTTTATTCCTCAGAGGGATGAGGTCAGCCTTCACAAGAAGCTACGGACAGAGGTGATTCAGCTGGAGGACACCCTGGCACAAGTCCGCAAAGAATATGAGATGTTGAGGATAGAGTTTGAACAGACACTTGCTGCCAATGAGCAAGCAGGTATGGGGTTGTTCTGCTGTGCCTGGAAACAAACACCACCTGCCCCTTAACACTCTTTTAAAGGTTGCAGTGCGCTAAAACACTGAGCTTGATTCTTTGTTATTGTTAAATACTTGTTCTGGCAGGTCATCTCAAAAAACAACTCTCTGCAGTTGTTTTACTGGGAGGCCAGTTCCATGTTGCCTGACTTCCTTTTAGGTGCTGAAAATTATGATTAATAATAATAACAACAACAACATATATTTTGCTAATAATTTGGTCTACTAGGATATTTTGCGTTACTAAAAATTATTGCAGGGAGGGAATTAATTTACAAGTCTGGAAAGGCAACCTGGATGGGAAAGCAAGAATTCTCAAATTTCATCAGAGGAAATAAGTTACTTCTGAAGTAGCATTTAAATCAGATTTTTCTTGGAATGTGACACATTTCCCTTAGGATCATGGGGATAAAAGTAATGTTAGTGGGAAATTCGGACTGTGAATTTGCAAGGACTTATGGCTGCGTATAAAACTGGCGTGACTTTTTTCCTGCAAATGTTTTGTGTTGCTCTGTTGTGGTAGACTGGTAATAGTCTTGTTTTGGTTCTTTGTCATTGTCACTCAGCTTGTTCTCCATCTCCATGAAAGTCCTCACAGAAGGCTGACAGCAGTGTGGTTTGTCACAGTTGTGTTTCTGTTTTCGTAGGCCCAATTAATCGGGAGATGCGGCATCTCATCAGCAGCCTCCAGAATCACAACCACCAGCTGAAGGGAGAGGTGTTGAGATACAAACGCAAACTGAGAGAGGCCCAGTCTGACCTCAGCAAGGTATCACAGCAGGAAATGCCAGAAAAGAGGAGAAAGCGCTGAGAAGGGGGAATGCTGTCATGCTTGCCAGCAATATCAATCTTTCTGACATGGTGTGCAGGATGCAGTGAAATTTTCTATGGAGTTCTACATTCTGCTGCTTCCTTGGGCCAAGTGAATGCTCTTCCTTTGTAGCNCCTTGGGCCAAGTGAATGCTCTTCCTTTGTAGCTGTATAGTGCTCCATGAAAAGTAGTAGCAATTACAGAGGGGGCATGGAAGCATGGATCTGGGAAAACAAGGGAGAAAGGGGGTAAGGTAGATTTCTGGCTAAGAACTTAATGGTTTGTTTTCTTCTGTCTTTCTTGCTGTTCACACCAGATCCGCTCTCGCAGTGGCAGTGCTCTCTTACAGTCCCAGTCCAGCACTGAAGACACAAAGGAGGAACCTGCAGAGATCAAGCAGGAACCTGAGGATCCTTCTGCCCAAGTGTCTGTCCCCAAGGCTGCTTCTGAAGATGTTAATGAAATGAAGGCCAGGAGAGATGAGGAGGAACGGGAGCGGGAGAGACGGGAGAGGGAGAGGGAACGAGAGAAGGAAAAGGAGAAAGAGAGAGAGCGAGAAAAAGAGAAAGAGAAGGAAAAGGAACGGGAGCGGGAAAAGCAGAAGCAGAAGGAATCTGAGAAGGAGAGAGAGTCCAAAGAGAAGGAGAAAGGGAAGCATGAAGATGGAAGAAAGAAGGAGGCTGAAGTGATTAAGCAGCTGAAGGCTGAGCTCAAGTAAGAGTTGTCCCTCCTTTTCCTGTTTGAGCAGTGCCCAAGCTGGAGTGGTCACGTATTGTAACTGTCTCTTACAGGATTAGTGTCACTGAAGAGAAGAGAGAGTTCCCTGGCACCCTCTGTATCTGTTGTGATTTGGTCAATGTAGTAATGTTTTCCTTACAACAGCCTAAAGCATGAATTACCAAACCAGATACTTGATGGTGTGGGTCAAGTAATGTTTATTTGTTGCTGTCATAACAATTGCATAAACCTTTACAGCAGCAGGTTGTTAAGCAGCAGTCTTCCCTGTGCTGGATGGTTACCAAAGCAGAGGTGGATAGTTTGTAGCTTACTATTAGGGTGCATGTTTCACCTCCACCCCACTTTCGGCTTTTCAACCCGTGTGCCTGAACATGTTTCTTTTCCAGCCTGTACTCCTCCGTGTTTTATGTTACCACGGTAAGAAGAACGAAGAACAACTCCATATCCACATGTGAGGTGGAGGAAATATTGTCAGACTCTCATGCTGGCTATGTAATAGTGTGACTTTCCTGTGGTGTTCTCACAGTTGTCTGTCTCTCTGTCTCCAGGAAGGCCCAGGAGAGCCAGAAGGAGATGAAGCTGTTGCTAGATATGTACCGCTCTGCCCCCAAAGAGCAGAGAGACAAAGTACAGCTGATGGCAGCTGAGAAGAAGGCAAAAGCTGAGGTTGTTTCTAATTTCTCTTCTCTTTCCCTCTTCAGCGTGTTACTTTTAAACTTCCTTTCAGATGCTCTGCAGCAGAACTGTGTTGTTTCCCTCTTCATAACTGGAGATTGTTTGTCTTCTCATCTTTGTCACTTAGAAGAGAGATTGGAATGGTCTGCAGATAGATAAACAGGCACTAGTCACTAGTGCAGGCACACATACAACAATCTCTAGGTTCACAAGTACACACACATTCACAGATCCCTCAAGTATGAGTATGTCCCTCTGTGTGTTTGTCACCCCTGTGGTTCAGGCCCCTCTTACCTTCTCCACAAGCAGGTCTGAACAGTAGACCGCACTTATTCCATGCAGCACACTTATACATGGGGTAAAGAGTTAGATTACAGAGAGATAGTTAAGAAAATATGTCATAAAAAGATACAAGATAGGACAGTGATCATGTGCAGGGCTGAGCCAGAGGAGTGTGTACTGACTGTCCACATTTTACATGTGAGTGGCTTGTTTTATACCCTTCTCTGTCTAACCCCAATTTGTTCATCCTTCCTCTCCCTTTCCCTGCATGTTGCTTCTGGGTTTGTGCAGCTCAGTTCCCACACTACCCGTTCAGGATCCATCCCTGCTTTACAGTCTTACCATTTACAAACTCCAAGTTGATCTTCCTGGAAGTGGTCCCTGTTAGTTTTTTTGGAAGCCTATCAGCTGTGGTGACTGGGGAGGTTTGCTTCATATCTTCGTCTCCATGTTTGTTTTGTCAGGTCTGTGTGTCTGTATATTTTGTTTCTGGTTTTCTCACACCCTAACATGCTCTTACCAGTTAATGTGGTTGACCGGGTTTCATTCTCATCACTACCTCCCCAATCATGTGTTTGCCAAGTTTGTACCTTTGTATATTTTGTTTTACTTTCTCCTTTTCTTATTACCTCTTTTTGTGTGGAAAAAAGTCCTTGAGCAGATGCCCTTAAAGGAGCAGATGCTCTCTGTCCACGTGTACAACTGCAAGAGACTGGTATTCCTACTCTGATAAAAGATGCTATGCAATTTTCAAAGCTGTTGAAATCAAGATCCTGGGCTTACAGCCCGTCTCAGTGGTACATCTGCCACTAATACTCTGTCAAAATGTCATGGGGTTTTCTTTTCCCATGCTTTGAAGGCAGTTTCCTTAGTGTTTCAGAGAATTGTGGGGAAAACAGGCTCTTAACAATGCTCAGGGCACATCCCTGTGTTTACTGTAATTTCTTGTTTGTCTGTGTTGTAGCTTGAAGAACTGAGGCAGAGGGTGAAAGAATTGGAAGACAAGGAAAAAAAGGAGAGTAAAAAGATGGCTGATGAGGATGCTCTCCGCAAGATCCGAGCTGTGGAGGAACAAATTGAGTATTTACAGAAGAAACTTGCCATGGCTAAGCAGGTGAGACATTTCTGATGAGTTCTGTTTTGGCTGGAGCACCTGTGAAGGAGCTGCCTTCAGGTTACATCCAGGAAGATTACCTGAGAGAAGGAATTTCTGTCTGTATGGGCCAAAGATATGAGTTTGGTCCTTGTTTACCAAAGAGGGAAAAAACTGAACAAGATAAAAAACACCAAGAAAATAACCCCCTCAGCCCTCAGCTCTGAGGTGTCACAAATCTCATGGCAGGCGATGGTGGGGAATGTATAATAACAGTTAGACTTTAAATAAACAATTAAACGTGGCTTTGGATGAAGAGCACAGAGCAGAAATGGCTTTTAGCAGCCATTAGGGAAGGAGGTTACAATTTCTTTTTAAAGAGTTGTTATCTCTACAGTTCATATAATGAATATGTTTGCATGGTACTGGTACGTGCCTTCTACTAAAAAAGGCTTAATCCAATGAAAGAGCAGGACCACCTCAGTAGGGTAGAGGCAAGCCAATGACTTGACATGACTTTTTTAGAATTCAGAATTTTATTTTTTTTGAACAGAAGTGCTCTACCTTGTCATTGTTGAAGTGGCTAAAAGTGAGTTTAAGGCACTTGGCAGCCTGTTAGTTGGAAGCTGTCAAGCTGTCCACATGTAGAATTTTTGGCCTGGTGTATTTGACAGCTGTTCAGCTGCTGGAAGCTGGGAGTTGGTTTTTGCCCAGCTCTGGCAACAACTGTGTCAAAGCTGATTCTGCCAGACAAGCCAGAGATGACCATCTTTTCTCTACACCTTCAAATTCAGAATATCTCTGCTGTGCTGCAGACCTGTAGGGAGCACGTTTTTCTGGTGGTTGGGATGATCCTGTTCCCTGAAACTGAGACATCTTCGTTCATCTGCGCTAGGTTTGGTGTCTCTGAGTAAAATGTTCAGGGTCACTGTAGAGGGTCCAGGGGACAGTTTTGCCACAGCCTGTGATTCTTTTGCAGGAGGAGGAGGCCCTGCTGTCAGAAATGGATGTCACAGGCCAAGCCTTTGAAGACATGCAAGAGCAGAACATCCGCCTGATGCAGCAGCTGCGGGAGAAGGATGATGCCAACTTCAAGCTGATGTCAGAACGGATCAAGTCCAACCAGATCCACAAGCTGCTGAAAGAAGAAAAGGAGGAGCTGGCAGACCAAGTTTTGACACTGAAGACACAGGTAACTTGGAAAAAGGAAAGAGTACAAGAGAGCTGGTGGGGAAAGTTGGAGATGATGTGGTTTTTCTCTGGTAGACAGCTCCACGCAGCCCCTTGCTTGCTCCCCACTGAGGAGTAGGGGAGAGAATCAGAAGGGCAGAAGTGAGAAAACTGGTGAGATGAAATAAAGGCAGTTCAGCAGTTAAAGAAAAGGCATCCACACAAGCAAAGCAGAAAATTAATTAATTCATTATTTCCCATGGCAGGCAGGAGTTCAGCCATCTCCAGGAAAGCAGGGCTCCATCATGCCTAATTGCTCTTTAATAAGCGCTGCAACTCTGAACATCCCCTTACTCCTTCTCACCAGCTTTTATTGCTGATCACAGCATCATATGGTATGGGATACCCCTTGGGCCAGCTGGATCAGCTGTCTGGCTGTGTGGCATCCCAGCTTCTAGGGGAACCTCAGCCTACCTGCTGGTGGGCACCATGAGGCACAGAAGGTCTTGATGCTGTGTAAGTACTGCTCAGCAATAGCTGAAACAGTGGTCTGTTATTGACACTCTTTTGCTCCCAAATGCAAAATACAGCAGCATGTGAGCTGCTGTGAAGAGAATTAACTATCCCCACCAAAATCAGTACAGGAGGGAATGTTGCTCTCACGAGCCTAGGGAATGATGCATCAGACTTCAAAGGGGCCTGTCTTACTAAGAAACTGGGGCTGCTGTGTGAGCATAAGGTGTCCTGCAGGTTCATTGCTGTGGAGAGCAGATGGGAGAAGGAAAGTGGGAAGTCATTTTCGTGCTGTAATGGTTCTTCTACGTATATATTCTACCTATATCTGAATATATTGGTAACAAGCGGAGGAATTGGAAATGATGGTTCAATTGGAACTATCTCAGACATGACTACAAGTGCAGACTGGGAGAAGAAGGCATTGAGAACAGCCTTACAGAGAAGGACTTCGTGGTTCTGGTGGATGAGAGGCTGGATATGACTTGGCAGCACATGCTGGGAGCCCAGAAAGCCAGCGGCATCCTGGGCTGCATCCAAAGCCCTGTGGGCAGAAGGGGAGGGCGAGGATTCTGTCCCTCTGCTCTGCCTTTGTGAGACCCCACCTGCAGAGCTTTATCCAGCTCTGGGGTCCTCAGCACAAGAAAGACATGGACCTGTTGGACCGAGTCCAGAGGAGGGCCCAAAGATGATGATAAGAAATGAGTACCTCTGCTGTGAGGACAGGCTGAGAGAGCTGGGGTTGTTCAGGAGGAAGAAGAGAAGGCTCTGGGGAGACCCCATCGCAGCCTTCCAGTACCCGAAGGGGGCTTAGAAAAAGGGGGGAGAGGAACTTTTATACGAGCATATAGTGACAGGACAAGAGGCAGTGTTTTTAAGCTGAAAGAGAGCAGGTTTAGATTACATGTTAGGAAGAAATTCTTTACTCGCAGGTTGGTGAGGCACTGCTAATGGTTGCTCAAAGAAATTGTGGATGCCCCATCCCTGGAGGTGTTCAAGGCCAGGCTGGATGGGGCTTTGAGGAACGTGGCCTAGTGGAAGGTATCCTGGGGAGGTTGGGACTAGATCATCTTTAAGGTTCCTTCCAATCCAGACCATTCTGTCACACTATATTCTGCCATCCTTGGAACCAAGATGATCTGTTCACTGCCGTGCAGCAACTCTTGTAAGCCACTGTCCAAAAATTAAGACATCTTTGTTGCAAGTATTTGACTGCTAAGTTTTAAAGTGTTGACCAGAGAGATCTGGATATGGCTCCCTGGATACAGGCATGGCTGTTCAGGGAGAAAAAAGGCAAGCCAAAGATGCGCTCCTTGGTGATGGGGAAGCAGGGGTGGGTTTGAGCATGTGGTTTTATTGACAGCTCTGAAGACCCACAGAATATTCATTCCTTCTGTATCTTCTCTCTCCCTTTCCAAGGTGGATGCCCAGCTGCAGGTTGTACGTAAGCTGGAGGAGAAGGAACACTTACTGCAGAGCAGCATTGGAACAGGAGAGAAGGAGTTAGGTCTGCGAACACAGGCCCTGGAAATGAACAAACGCAAGGTGAGTGATGGCTTCGTTTCCTCTTGGGATTGCAAGGTGGAGCTGTTGCCTTGTGGGAGACATAGAAGGCTCTGAGCTCTTGCTGGTACTACAGAACCTGGTATTCCCTGGTTTTGGACAAGTATACCAGAAGGCTGAGTCGTCCTGGGGAGAATTCTCATTAAAATAGTGTAGACTGATGTTTCCTTTGATAAGGAGGAGCAGGTCATATGTGTTTCTGTGAAAGCCTGATTAGGGAGATGAAGTAAGGTGCCTTTATAGGAAACGTATGGCGAAAAAAGAGGCAACAGCCAGATGAAGCTAACTGGGGGCCAAAGCTTTAATAGGAAAGATGGGATAAATAAAAGGAAAGTACAGCTGGGAAATGTGAAGACTTCTAACAAATGCCTAAGATCAATAAAGCAGGTATGTTACCAGTAAAATAAGACTAAGTCTCATGGTCGATGCTGCCTTTGTTGTTAAATGTAGTTGAAATGCAGAAATTACATTAAAACAGGTAGAAGGGAAAGCAGAAATATCACTGTGAGGAGGAGGTGGGAAGAGTTCGGCAGAGTCACCTGTGCTTAACACCAACTTGTGTTGTTAAGGGAACTTGGTTATAAGATTATAGGAGAACTGGTAAAGAGAGAAAATGATTAAAAATAGATATCTTGCAGTTCTGTCTAGTTCAGCTATAGAACTGGCTCTAAACAATTTAGTAGAGAAAATGTGGAAGCTGGAAGGCTGAAAATATGTGAAGAAGAGGAGAATTGGGTGATCAGTGGTATTTTTCTAAGTAACATGCTCTGCAGTGTACCAAGATCTGGCTCTGCTGAAAGGAATCTTGAAGCTAAATGATTAGAACTTGTTAATAATAAGGTAATAACAAGGGACTAGAAATCACTAGAGCTGTTTTTCTGTGTTTGGTACTTCTATACTGGTTTTCTTTCTCAGGCCATGGATGCCGCCCAGCTTGCAGATGACCTGAAGGCCCAGCTAGAACTGGCTCAGAAGAAGTTACATGATTTTCAGGAGGAGATTGTAGAAAACAGAGTAACTAGAGAGAAAGAAATGTTCAACTTCAAAAGGGCTGAGGTATATATCCTGTGCACAGTCCTTCAATATCTGTCTGCTTTAGTGTCCTCCTTGTACATTGAGCTTAGAGAGGGTTTCAGCTACTCTACTCTTTCAGTGTCCAGTTCCACCTTGATTTCAGCTTGATCAGGTCTTGGCTCTTCCAGGTTTTACTCACTAATAACTGACAATACTTGTGGCATTAGATAATAGTACCACCTCTTGGATCGTTGGGGATGAAACTAGGGGTGGCATGATTTAGCCAGGTGCATGTTCTCTTTGCTGAGGAAGCTGGGACAGAATTTACTGCTCATTCACCTGGTTTCTTGTTTTTATGCAGGAAGACATTTCTAGGTTGCGCAGGAAGCTGGAGACGACAAAGAAGCCTGACATGGTTCCCAACTGTGATGAGATACTGATGGAGGAAATCAAAGATTACAAGGTGAGTATCTGTGTCTGTCAATTTCCTTTTTTACTTTAGTCAAAAGGTCTGTAGATTCACTGTCAGTATTTGATGTCTCTCGTCTGTACTCTGGCATTGAAGAAACGACATTGTCCTGAGCAATGGTAGGACCTTCATCTTCAGCAATGTTCCAGCACAGTGGGTGGGCTGCAGGGCCCCTCACAGCTCTGTGTGTGTTGCAGGCCCGCCTGACGTGCCCGTGCTGCAACATGCGCAAGAAGGACGCGGTGCTCACCAAGTGCTTCCACGTGTTCTGCTTCGAGTGCGTGAAGACGCGCTACGACACCCGGCAGCGCAAGTGCCCCAAGTGCAACGCGGCCTTCGGGGCCAACGACTTCCACAGGATCTACATCGGCTGATCCCTTCCGGAGGCGCTGCTGCTGCTGGCCCAGCCTCCCCCACCTGCTGCGGCCGCCACAGCATCTGTCAGCTGATCTGCAGCGTCTTCTGGCAAGGGTGCTTAGGGTATGGAACTCTGCCTCTTGGTTCCCTTCTTGCCTCTTTCCCTTTGTTCTTGCCCTCAGTTTCTGTGTATTCTTTGTGCCTGAGAGGAAATTCCCCATCCGTCACTTTCACGCTGCCGAGCTGCAAAGATCTGTCTGAAGTCCTGCCTTGGTGAGATGGAAGCTGTCTGAGGTGCAGCAGAGATTAGTGAGAGCTTTACTTGAGGGGTTTGCTTTAGATGTTAATTAAATCCCATCAAGGTATGGCAGTGCTTCCGTGAGTGAATAGTTTCCCAACTAACAGGCCAAACAGAGGCCAAGTAACTGAATCTTAGACTCAGTGTAGGGACTCCTTGGGTGTGTGTCTTCCTGAGTCAGGGCAAGAACCTCTGAGGGCTGGTGCATTAGGAAACCTCCCCAGCCCCAAACCAAACACACATCCAAATATCCGGAAGAAGAGAAAGGAAGGATGTCAGAGACTCTTTGAAAACAGCATTCCACTGATGAACCCTGGCTGATGTGGACACCTTCCCCTAGGCTGTGGCATCGCTGTTATTGTCCTTATCAGAAAAGGATTTTTGGGTGTTCCTTTGTTGCAACTTTACCACAAAGATTAATCTTGCTATGCAGAAAATCTGATTAAAGCTGTTGTTTGGTTTATTNTTCCTTCCTCCCTTCCTTCCTTCCTTCCTTCCTTCCATCCATCAAAATATGCTCAGCTGAAAGGACTTTTGTCCTTTTGGCTGTATCCTCGGTAACTTATTCCTGACACAACAGGAGGGCCAAGATGCTGGGTTATTGTCCGGGGTTACAGTGTGGGGTGTAACCAAACTGTATTCCACTCCCCTCTATGCCATTTTCTGACAAACTATTAATGAGGAGCCACCCAGTGCACACCTGATCCCTCAGGCTA
Organism: Ptilonorhynchus violaceus; assembly: GCA_013397565.1. NCBI lineage: Eukaryota > Metazoa > Chordata > Aves > Passeriformes > Ptilonorhynchidae > Ptilonorhynchus > Ptilonorhynchus violaceus. The sequence continues at coordinate 1,021 of VZRJ01004890.1, read as the reverse complement.
TGAGCTGGGTGTTGAATGAGATAAGGGGGAAGAGGCAAACCCTGCAAGGCAGGGCAGTGTTTCATTGCCTTCACACCAAAGACTCAGTTGTGGTAACTCCCTCTGAACGTATCAGGAGTCACACCCATCCTGACGGGTCGTCTCTGCTAACGGGCTGTGGAGGACTCCGTGCGACCAGCAGAATGGGAAGCTGCAGTGCCCAGCAAAGACTCCTCAAAATATCCTATGACTCACAGGATTACATCATCCCATTGTAAAACTCCCCACCCTGGGGGAGGTACTGAGCATTCCTGCCTGGATTTGAGGGTATAATCTGGGCATTTGGGGACTGGGGACAGCACCATTTGACAGACCCAGGAGAGGACCAGAACTTCCACAAGACCACCGCTTCCGACAAGACTGCAGCCATCCCTTCAACAGGACTGCGGCCACCACCCTGACCAAGAGGGTGCCAGGTTGTACTCTGTGGGTTTAAGCCAGTGATTCTGTGTCATTGCATTTATCGTAACCTTTCTATTAAATTGTAATTCCGACCTGAAATCTCTCCCAGGGTATTTGTGTGGAGGTTTATTTCTCCCACTGGTTTATTTTCAAACCAGCACCTCTGTGCAGTCATTTTGTCATGGCAGCTGGGAATTTTGTGAAGGGATGTGGTGTGGGTTATAGTCTCAGTGCTCCCTGTGGTTGGAGGCCAACACAGGTTGAAGTCTGCTCCTAAACTGAAAATGTGAAGTCACTTCTCTGCAGCATTCCAGCATAAGGTGTAGTGTTTTTCCTGTAAACTTAATTTTCATGGAAGGTGCACCTGTCAGAGGTTTGTCTCATGGGTGTCCCTTCCCTTAATCCTGGAATCTATACCACCTTTCTGTATTCACTGCAGGAAAAAACAGAAGCAATAGTAAACTGAAAGGAATTAATCACAGACTCTCTTACAGTATGCATTATTGTCCTTGGGAAAACACACAGAATATGTGAACAAAGCCTTGTAAATTATTATGAATCCTGAAAAGTGAGAAGGAGC